>MCJB01000235.1:18507-38116 GCA_002018475.1 Nicotiana obtusifolia | reverse complement strand
GGGGGGGGGGGGGGTAGAAGATCTATGCAAAGCCTTGATGAACAGTTTAAGGCCGGAATTAGAGTCCAAAATAATAATTCAGGCCTTCTCATAAAATCAGAATTTTCAGGACAATGAAAAGGTTTAGCAAGGTTCCACCAAGCAGAGAACTTCCAGAAATCTTGAAGCACAGATGAAAAGTATATAGACAGCCAACCAGAAGAGCTAGATACTTGAATAGGCGGAAGTCTCATAACATATCATGATAATTTATTTGAAAAAGCTACGACAACTTCTGAAATATAAACTTTAGTCCCACTGTAATCTACTTGGCTTTGGTATTGGATATCCAATAGTAATGCCTTTGGTAGACTCCTATGTGAAGTAATCCTGTGTTAAAAAAGAACATAGCCATGGGTTAGTAGAATGATCAACCTTGTCAAGATAAAATTTGTAACGGAAAATAATTACTCATCTACACCTTAAATGTACAACTCTAACGTAGTTCAATAAAGTACTACTCAAAGAGGGAGTAACATCATATTTGCCAGGGTACTGCAACAAATGCAAACAGCGTCCATGTAACAGCAAAGAGGGAGTAGCATCATATTTGCCAGGGTACTGCAACTAATGCGAACAGCATCCATGTAACAACACTGCTATGACAAGTTCAAACAACCAGTTTCAACTTCTTCTAAACTTCAAAATCATCATCCTACTTAAAATGTTGTATATCCTCAACAACTGCATTCTCATTCAGCAACTATGATAACATCATCCCTAAGTCTCTCAATGCTTCGCATTCTAATTCTTAAGAACAAATGCATGTTTTTATGATGATAATTTACCAAATCTAGAAGTAACAGCAGAAGGATGCCGCCTCATAAGGAGGAGGAAGCAGTGCCAAATCAAAGAAGGTTGATCTGTATTCTCTTCCTTGTATTCATTTTCATTTGTGTATTATTTTTGTTTCATTCAGACTTTTAAGAGCACAACATTCATGTAAATGCAGTAAACTGAAACTAGAAAAGTTGCCACAATCTCTGAGGTTTTTATGATCACTTTTCCACAAATGGAAAAGTAAGTTCTAATTGACTAAACTTGCCATATGAAGAAACAAATCTTTCTGGACTAAAAACATCATCATATCTCATCATAAAACAGGAAGACAACAAGAAGATTAAGTTTACTCGAGGCATACCCCGTACAGTGGGATGAGTCATACCAAAACATTTACAGTCTCAAAGTACTACTCCCTCCGTACCATTTTGTGTGTTCTTGTTTGACTCAGCATAGAGTTTAAGAAGAAAACAAGTACTTTTGATACTTGTGGTCTAGAACTTGAACTATACATCATGTAATTAAGGAAAAAATGAGTATTCTTAATTTAGAAAAATGCCGTCTTTTTAGACAGAATAAAAAGAAAAGCTTGCCAATTAAATTGGGACACAGAGAGTATCAAATAGGATAGCTGCAACACAACAATATTTATGAAAGTTAAAAAAGACACAGCATTAAAATTTCCATTAAGACATTTCAACAAGCACCTTTACCTCAAAGGCAGCGATAACACTGGCTTAACTACACAACCCAGATGCAGAATTCAAATTCAAACAACTTTTTCCCCACTAAGTTATTCCAGCAAAACCAAACAAGCACATTCAAAATGTTAAAAAAACAATCGAAAATCAAAATTACCTGGGTGTAAGTCTACCATGAAGCTTTCTTAACACCTTGCAAAGCACCACGAGCAGCCAAACCACGGAACACAATACGCGACATCCTAAACTTCTCATACACAGCACGAGGCCGACCGGTGAAAACGCATCGATTTCTGATTCGTGTAAAAGAGCTGTTCCTTGGCAATTTTGAAAGCTTGTAACGATGAGCTTCTCTCATTTCAGGGGGAAGTTCAGGATCTTGAACAAACGCTTTGTAAAGTTTTCGCCTTAATTCATACTTAGCTGATAAAAGCCTACGTTTATGATCTTGAATATTTCTCGTGAATTTCTTCCCTAAAGCCACCATTGAGTTCATTTTTGCTCTCTCTTGTTCAATTCGAGTCGATTGCTGTAAGATCATCGAGATTTCAGTGTTTTTGCACTATTTAGGGCTTCACCTGCAGGCTTGGTGGGCTCATCCAAATTATTCATGATCCAATAATAGGCCCAATGTAATAGGCCTAATAATGTTGGGAGAACTAACAGGCACAACGTTAGGAGACAGTTCAACGACATCTGTTGAATATCACTATATTATGACAATCGGGATACTTTGTATACGTCTTGTATTTCGCGGTAGTTATAATTGATACATGTTATATTTGTTGCACGAACGAATACAATTACGGAAAGGAATACAATTGATACAAATTATTTTCGCTGCGCGAACGAATACAGTTGACACAGACTGTATTCGTCGCACGTTTGAATACAAGTGATGCAAGCTGATAATAATTGAACAGTAGCTACTGTTGGTAATCTGTGTTTAAAACTAAAAAATCAGAGGAAAAAGACATTTTAGTTCAATAAATAAATCGTAAAATAATTCCGAGCTCACAAGTTGCTTGTGTGTCCTTAAGGAATTTAATCCCCTCACTGTTGCCTAAGGTTATGCATTACTTCTTCCTAGGATAGAACGGAAAAACTATTCTATAATACTGACAATCAAAATTACAGAACTTCAGCGAACTCAACAAACAGAGCAAATCACACTTGACACTTTATTTATTTGAAAAATATTGCAACAATGTTGAAAAAATGGGAGAAATTTCAAACCTCTAAATTTATAGACAATGAAAGGGTGAGATGAAAAGGTGCAACCCAAAAGGTGCCTCTTCCATTTCCCATTCACACCCTTTAAAGAAAAATCCAACAATCCCCCACATGAATGGGGAATGGACATATGTGTAAAAACATGCATGAAAATACTGTGTGATTCGCAAGTAAGGATTAATCGTATATGGATAAGTAGGTTTTCCTTTGAACTTTCCGTAGTGAACTTATATCGGATATACTTGGTCAATCGGTAGAATTGATATCTTTGAACCGTCGAACTTTGGTGTATACCTAGACAACTATAAGTCACACAATCAACCCTTAACCGTCTTTAGTTCTCATTGTTGTATTCGTTTCAACACACCGCCTGGTTTCATAAGTGCATAAAGAATTGACCTTACAGAATTCTCCTTGAAGCAGCTTACACTTCACACTTATATAGGTGATTCCTAAATGTGTTATCCCGTAGATGCACTATTTGATATTACATAGGTAGAGTTACCGCCACAATGGCTTGTCCTGGCCATAGTCTCATTCCCCTCGATGATCTTTCAACTACATCTCTACTTAGACCTTTTGTAAGTGGATCCAACACATTATCACTTGACTTCACGTAGTCAATTGTGATAATTCTCCTAGAGCGTAATTGGCTAATGATTATATATCTTCGTCTTATATGACGAGATTTCTCGTTATACATAACACTCCTAGCACTTCCTATTGCCGCTTGACTAGTATAATATATGCTTATTGGTGCAAATGATTTGGGCCAAAATGAAATATCTTTAAGAAATTTTGGAGCCATTCAGTTTCTTCACCGGCCTTGTCTAAGGCTATAAAATCAGCCTCCATTATAGGGCGGGCTAATATCCGTTTGTTTGGATAATTTTTAATACACCGCTTCTCCACCGTGTGTGAAAATATATCCACTTGTGGATTTAAAACAGTCAAACCGATGATCTAATTTGCATCACTGTGTTCCTCTATTACTGCGGGATACTTATTGTAGTGCAAAGCATAATTTTGAGTATATTCTAAATATTTCAATACTCGTTTCATGACAGTTCAATGTGAACTTCTTTATGTCGTAGACTAATACGTCTCGACTTTCAATTGCATATCAGATTATTGACTACACTTAATGTATTAATAGTATTATTATAACAACAACTGGAATGATTGGCATCAGTTGTGGCCACAACCTTTTAATATATGATACATTTATCAATCACTCTGTCATTTTCAAGCATTTGTATGTTATTTATTCATACACCTATACAATATGCAAATTATAGCACCTCCATTCATGAAACAAATCCAACTTGCAATGGATTTTGGTCATGTTCATCAGTTGGTTCACCTCATTATAGACCAATGTATTAATACATTCGTATATGAACGGTCATGTTTATACAAAATATACAAACACACCTTTTCGTGAAAAGTTACAGCCTTCGAGGTGACACCCTTTCATAAAAGAGCTAAACATTATAAATGTTCAAGAAAGAACAAATCATTTCTGGAAAGGCACGTAAACAACTTTCGAATTTGTAGTTTTATCACTAGTCTTCACTAAGACTGAACAAGTAATATATTCACCGACTACCATATCAATATCCCTAAGGATTCATGGGGTTCGAAGAATCATATCATCTAGTTCTTCTAGATAATATATACATCACGTCTAACATTAGCTTTTTTTGTGCATAAGCTAAATGCCCTCATATTTCATATGTTTCATGTGCCTTTTCTATCAACATATAATCCATATATAAACAAATAATGACTACATATTTTAGAGTATTCTTAATGTAAATACACTCGTTTGAAACCATTTGACAACATTTTCTAGTCAAATTTTGCATGCCATTGTTTGGGTGTTTGTTTTAGTCCGTAAAGTGACTTAACAAGTCGACACACCTTATTTCTTTTCCAGGAACCATGAACCCTTCGGGTGGTTCAATATAAATTTTTTCTTCTAAATCTCCATTTAATAAGGTTGTCTTTACGTCTATATGATGGATTTCAAGGCCATACACGGTGGCTATTACTATCCGTATAGATGTAATTCTCGTTACCGGTGAGTATGTGTCAAAGTAATCAAGACCTTCTTGTTGTCTTAATCCTTTGGCAATTAGTCTTGCCTTCTATTTGTCAATAGTACCATAAACTTTTATTTTTCTTCTGAAAATTCACTTAGAACCCAAAGGTTTATTTCCTGGAGGAAAATCAACCAATTCTCAAGTATGATTACTTAATATGGGCTCTATTTCACTACTGGCTACCTCTTTCTAACATTGTGCTTTCGAGTAAGACCTTGCTTCTATAAATGTTTGAGGCTCACTTTCTAACAAGAATGTTAGAAAATCTGGTCCAGAGGAAATGATTATCCTTTGACGTTTATTACGTCTTGGATTCACCTCATTAGGTGTACTTTTCCGTTGCTTCTTCCCAATGTCGCTTAGATATTTCACTAGACGACTTACATTTCTTTTTATACGGATAAATAATTCAGCATTATCTGATTCGATTACCGTATTAATATGAATTTGGGGATTTTCTGATTTATGAACCAAAAAATGATATGCCTTACTATTTGTTGCATATCCTATGAAAACGCAATCAATAATTTTCTGTCCGATCTTTACCCTTTTAGGTTTAGGAACTTGCACTTTAGCTAAGCACCCGTACACTTTAAAATATTTAAGGTGGGCTTCCTTCCATTTTATTTTTCATATGGAATGGATTGCGTCTTGCTATGGGGAACTCGACTGTTAGCTGTAAGAATAACTCTTATTTGTACCATGACAGAGCCAGCATAAATGGTGAAGTTTTTAATCTTCAAGCCAATTTGATACAATCAAAATTAACAAATGGTGAAGTTTTTAATTTACCAACAGAGTAATATATGATTACAATCGGATCTAATTAACGGCGAAGTTTTAATCTTCAAACCGAGTAGAAAGTCACTTAGACTTTAATCTCCAAAATGAATAGAAAGTCACGTAGACTTTAATCTCCGTCAAAGGAGTAGAAGGTTACAAAGACTTTAATCTCAGAACGAGTAGAAAATCACGAAGATTTAAATCTCAAAGCAGGAGTAGAAAATCACAAAGATTTTAATCTTCATAATGACAGTACAAAATCACGATGATTTTAAACTTTCTTTTAAATGGCTTTCCAACTAAATCATTACTAACACTTTTCATGATCTCATGAATACTTTCAAGTATTTAGTGTAAGCCTAATTCATGTCTTACTTCCTTGAAGATAACTTGCATGCTACCAAATTGTATAGCAACTACTAATAGTCTTTTATTTGGTCAAAGAAATAACAAAATTAACTGCAATTATATATTATTTCTAATCATGCATATAATTTCAGATTTTGAAAATGGGATCATCCCACAAAAAATATCTATAACATTTATAAAAGCTAAGATATCATAAACCACAAAGGACAGAAAATGAAAAATTACTAGAGTAAAGAAAATAGAACCCGATATATTGTGACTTTCTTCTTTAACTCGCTCGTTTGAATTTGGCCACTTAAGCCATATCAAAATCCGAGTCCTTCTACTTTTCTAAAGAGGCACAACCTTTCCTTTTGTACCCTTTCACGTTTAATTTCCCAAAGAATTGTTGCGGTTTGTGATCCAGCAGTCATTGTGACCTTCACATGATCTCCAATATTCATCTCCATTTTTGAAAACTCCACATATTCAAATATATGTTGAAGAAAGGAAGCACCGATTCAACATAATGAATTGACAAAGAATAAATTGCTTAAATGGAAATACTGAAATTAACCTCTAAATTGTTGATGATTTAATTTTCAATCAACCAAAACAAAAATTAAAATTGGCACATCTCCATGGCCTTGGAAAGTTGAACAGTTGCAGAAATATTAATAATTGTGAACCAAATTTGAATCTGATTTGGCTTCTCTTCAATTCACAGGAATGTATACACAAACCAGTGAATCCAAACGTCCAGACCAACAGCTTGGAATATTTCACCCCTTTTTTTTTCCTTTTGCCTGGAATATTAGTTTCCCTCGTAATTCATACGGCATTTTAATTGCAATATAACGGCTTAGAAACAAATACCAATGAAGACAACTTTTAACCTTCAGCAGAATATCCGAGGACTCCAGACATTGTCTTTCCCTATGTCGATCATCAAATTTTAATTCTTTATAAATTCGTTAAGATTGTTGGTAATATGTGTTTGAAACTAAAAAATAGATGAAAAAAAAACGTTAGTTTCGTAATAAATCGTAAAATAATTCCGAGCCCACAAGTTGCTTGTATGTCCTTAAGAAATTACCCAAGATTATGGATTACTTCCTCCCAGAATAGAACGGAAAATCTATTCTGTAATACTGGCAATCGAAATAACAGAACTTCGGCGAATTCAACAAACGGAGCAAATCACACTTTGACACTTTATTTATTTGAAAAATAATGCAACAATGTTGAAAAGAGGAGAGAAATTTTTAGATTTTTCATATTTTAAAAATGAGGCCTAACCTCTAAATTTATAGATAATGAAAGAGTGAGATGAAGAGTGCCTCTTCCATTTCCCATTCACACCCTTTAAAGAAAAACCCAACAACTATAAATGGTAATTAGGTAAACTATAGTTATTAGGCTCTAAATTATAGTGCTTTATAAAAATTCCTCTATAAATGGTCGATCGAATTTACTGTTTATTTTTCTAGTTGGTATACATAAATTATATACTGATTATACATGAATATACACATATTATACGTCCGATGACTAATTTTTATTTAAGTGGTTGGATGAGTGGCTATTATGATTAATTCTTCTATTATTATGTTTAGATAGTTACACTAGCTTAACCAAAAAAGAAGTTAAACTAGCTCTCATGAGCTTTTTATTTAAGTTTATATACTATTAGAATTGTATTTCTATACTTTCCATATGATAATCTATTTTTAGAAGAAAAAAAATTGCTTTTAAGAAAAATTCATGAACTTACACTTTGTGGCTTGTGCCTCAGGGCTAAGATTTTGTTTTGCGTTTCCCATAAAACACATTTTAACCCATTGAGAATGCGTATTCCCGCGATAAGAATGATGTGCTTTTTGAGAGATTAGAAAAATCACGGCAGAGATGAGAAATTTTAATTTAGTGAATAGAGTTATTTGAAATTTGTGCACTTTATTAATTAGTGAGTAAAGTTATTCAAATGTTGTGTTGATAAAAATAATAGGTATTTGATGGAATAATTAAAGTGCATATAAGTTAAACATTAATGATGTGTCTCCTAATATCGAGTTCTTCTAGTTATCTCTACTTTAGTTTCTTTACATCAAAGTTGTTTGGTTACTACAAAATAAAAACTTCTTAAAATTATTAGTTAATAAATTGTGCCTCGACAAAAGTTACTTTCCTTTGTTTCAAAGCATTACAGTTTGGAAAGTTAAACATGTACATTTGTAATGTTTTAAATCATTTAAAAATTAATGCCCGAAAGAGACAAAAAATTAGATGGTTCGATGATTATATTTACCGCTTCACTGTTTTTCAATATAGAGGAAATATCACTTTTCAGTGAATTATCTAATAAAAGTTCTTTACAATACATGATTATAGTTCCATATAACCAATATCAATCACATTGTTAGTCGTGGTTCTTAAAAATAATTATCTTAAATTATTTGTTATTTTAGAAGTTCAAGACAAAATTGTTTATCTTTTTCCTTTTTACTCCTAGTAATAAATATTCTTGAAGAGTACAAACACCTCAATTGTGGATCATTTTGTTCAAATATCAATGAAGAAAGATTAAATATTAATACATAATAAAGGTAAAGTAGTCAAAATCCTATCCTAATTAATTTTTCTTAAGAGACGTGTACAAGAAATTCATGACAGGTAATATGAAGTAGAAGGAGCAGTATATAACAATTGTTTTAACTGAACTCACAAAAACGTTGATTCATGAAATTCCCCCTAGCTAAAACAATTGCTCTTCTTATCAATACCAAATAAATAAGTTGCTCGGTAAAAAGAAGAACCAAAGAAATAAAAAACAATTCGATATATTATCTTCTAAAGTTCTATCTTTGCTAATGAAATTTCCTTTTAGTTGATATCATTTAGAACTTTCCTGTTGATGCTCCTTAGTAGCATTTTCTGTCAAAACTTATGGCGATGGAAATCAATTAGCTAATGTTTTTTGTCTTCACTTAAGCTTGACCTCAAACCTCACAGTTTTCCTTCCATTTCATTAAACATTAGTCCACGTCCTCGAATGCTACAAGCATTCTTAACTGCTGCATCTAACATCGAAAGAGAGAAAAGGATTTATTCATAATTAATCAGAGATCTCGAGTTCAATCTTTAGATACGAAATCGTTTTTATTAAGGAACACTTTACCCCGAATGTAAATATGAGTCATTCGGAATAGAGAGAGAGAAAAGGAACAGAGATAGTGTCAAATA
This sequence comes from Nicotiana obtusifolia, assembly GCA_002018475.1. Taxonomy (NCBI): domain Eukaryota; kingdom Viridiplantae; phylum Streptophyta; class Magnoliopsida; order Solanales; family Solanaceae; genus Nicotiana; species Nicotiana obtusifolia. The sequence continues at coordinate 28,884 of MCJB01000235.1, read as the reverse complement.
ATGCAGAATTTTTAAGCACACCAAATGAAAAACAAGATGAATAGATAGTAGTGATAAGCATTATATAAGGTGAAACATAAACCCTCACATTTCTTAAACAAAGAGCCAATGAACAAAACAACAACTAGTACTGAAAAGCACCAATCTTAAAACCTCTTACATCTTCAATTAATCATTTGATTCACTCAAAGGATTTAGCGCAGCTCCAACAAAAAGCACCAATCTTGAAACATCTTCCCTTATAATGAACAAGAAAGGATGATCAGCTACAAACCTTGGACGAGGTGGTGGCATATCATACAACGGAAATCCCATGTCATCATCTGACTCGTAAGTAGCAGGTGCTGCCTCAGTACCCTTCTCATTTACTTCCACAAATGCTTTTTGTAATATCCTATTGATACAAAATGGCCCTCTAGATTCCACAATGCCAGTTATCTCTACGCATTCTACGTCAAACGGTAGAGTGAATCCCATTTCCTTCATTGTTTCTATCACTTCATCCACCACAGTGTATGAGAATTTGAACTTCGGAATGTAAAATGCATCAAGTTCTTCCTTCCGAAGCCTGTATTTTTTGGTAAAGAATTTTGGACGAGAATTCACTTTTGTCAATAAGCTAGTCAATCCATCTTTTTCTTTTGGAAGAAAAATATATATAGAAGACTCTTTCCTGTCTTTTCCAATTAAGTACGGAATTTTAGCAACTTGAACACCTTCAAATGATCCATATAGATATTCTTTGCAGCCACTCATGAATGGAACTGAAGTTTTGTCATCATTGAGTTGGTGAAAGTCTTGGTTTCTGGTATGATGTTCGTCAAAATTTCTTTCCGTGTGCCTTTAAAATACAAAGCATTTGCGAAAAGGACCGTTGTAAATTCGTTGAGGTACTTCGTCTTGAGAACTTCTGTGATGAGGCCTTTTGATGCAACGCTAGCCAATAAGTTTGCTTCTTCTACCACCTCTTCCTGCAAAAAAATAAGCATTGAGCTTATTTACTATTCACAAGTTCATAGATAAACTAAACTCAAATTTGTATATATGTAGGAAATAGATTACAGATCAGGATAATGGGTGACATTGGCACTACTTAAGTGTATGGTCTAGCTATTAATATCTATTCTTATGTCTAAATATTGGCTGGCAGAAATACTCAATACTTGTACTAGTGGTGGTTGAGGATGCAAGTACCCATGAAATATTGAACAATATTATAAAAACCAAACCAAGTACTCCCTTGGTTCATTTTAAGTTGTTCACTTTTTGACTTTGCATTCCCTTTAAGAAAAAATAAATGAAGTATGTATTTTATATTTTTACACATAATAATGATAGCATTTTCAAAAATCTTGGGAAATGATTTGGGGAATCATGAGTAGTTAATTCCTCCAATGTAACTGGACTATATATATAGTTCCAATTAAGGATGGATAATTCTTGAATCATAGTGATTAGTTGAAACAATGTCTACGCTAATTCAGAGAGTTAAAAACATGCCTTTGTGTCATTAGTGATATCAATCAATTATGATCGTCAAGAAACATTTTTTCAAGTGGTTAACTATAGACCCCAACAACAATTTCATGCATAATAAGTCTCTTAGGACCAAAAATGGCCTAATGATTTGATTCGTCAATTTTCGAACTTAAAACAACCAACGAAAATAATCAAGATGATTCAGCAGATTTCACAAGACACCAACGAGTTCCAAGAATAACAAAAGTATATAGCTTGTGATTTCTGTGAACAAATCTCAAAAGATATATATACGTGATGGGAAATTAAACCAGACAACATAAAATTAAGAAAATAGTTTCAAAGGAGTAAATAGAGCTCGTACCTTACGTTGAAAATCAACAACTTTAGCCTCAGTTTTATAGATAGTTGTGATGACCCGCCGTGTCACCATGCCACATAGGTGCCATTTGGCATATATTAAAGCCATGTGAAAGCTTACACATAGGAGGAAAGCTAACATTTCTGAGAAGTTTCTAGAAAAGTATGGACATTTCCTTTGGAAGACCCTAGATCCCTATGGATTTGCTAGGAAAGTCTTTGGAATCTTCTAGGCTTGTAGAGAATTCTAGAGAAAGCTCTTATCTTGTAAATATTAAGGACTTTTATAACAATTAATATTTACACTCTAGCCCCTAGGAGACTAGTATATAAAGGGGGCCATCCATTTGTAATTCACCAAGAAAACAATTCAAGTTCTCTCTAATACAAAGCTTCCTTTAACTATTCTCTTGTGTTCTTTCTGCCATTCTCTTAGCGATCTTGAGTGTAGTAAGGCTGACTTGGCATAGCAAGAATGTGAGCAAGTTGTGCAATATCATGAGCAAATTGTCAAGTGCCGCACGTGTACTTAGTTAACGATTAAGGACGTGACAACGTGGTATCAGAGTAAAGGTTGCAACTAAGGGAATAGCGAATGGCGGAAATTAACATTGCCAACACCCAAGCCAACATCATCCAAGATGCTGCTGGCAAGAATGGCTGTAATAAAAAGAGGAATGCCACCAACAAGAGCCAGGAGGTGCCACTCGAGGTTGTGTCAAACGAAGGGCTTACATCCCAAGAACCATCTGCCACTGAGGCAAGCGAGGATGTGGAGGTCCTGCCCGAGGACGTCTCGCTCAGTAAAGAGTAGGTGATGAAGATGAACGCCATGGAGATCTTTGGCCAACGCTTGGGAAAGGTGGAAAGCACCCTTAGCGTTCTTGAGGGGCACACTCTTGAAGAGATTGAGAGTATCTGAAATGACTTGGAGGGACGTACACAGACCGAGATGGAACTAAGGCAAACCATCATTGCCTTAGAGTGTAGACTCATGGAGGCTTTGAGTACTATCGATGCTGTGAAGGCAAAGATAGAGTCACTTGAGGAGCATGCTAGTGCTGGTGTGACCGAGGCAGCCAGCAATGTTGTGATGACGAGGGAGGCCAAGATCGAGGCTCCCAAACCCCCGGTGTTCAAAGGTCTTCGTGATGCACAAGAAGCCAAAAACTTCCTTTGGCACTTAGAGAACTACTTCAGGCACGGCAAAGTGAGGGACAACGAGGCCATGATCAACACTGCAGTGTTGTACCTCTCAGAGATTGCATGCTATGGTGGAGAAGGAAGATGGCCGACGTGGATAAAGGTCTGTGTACTATTAGCACGTGGGATTAGTTCAAAGCCGAGTTCAAGCGACAGTTCTTTCCAACAATGTCTTGCACGAGGCAAGGCGCAAGCTTAGAGAGTTGAAGCAAACAGGGAGCATATGTGTCTATGTCAAGGAGTTCACTGCCCTTATGCTTCAAATCCCCAACCTGACCAATGATGACTTGTTGTTCCACTTCATGAACGGGCTACAATATTGGGCTAAGAAGGTACTGCAACGCCGGCAAGTCATAGATATAGACCAAGCCATAGTGGATGCCGAATCATTGATGGATTTCAGGAATGGCAAGCAGGACAAAGGCAAAGGCAAAGAATCAAAGTTTAACAATGTCAAAGGTGGGGGAGACCGTAGAAAAGGCAAGGAGATATAACAACAATACTACAAGACTCAAGATTCCAGAAATTCGAGTGGCCGTCAGGGCTACGCCGAGAAGAAGGGATGTTATATATGCGGAGGGCCGCACAGCTTTAGGAATTGCCCCGACCTAAAGAGCCTCAATGCCATGGTTCATGAACGGAAGGAGCAGCAGAGAGAGAGTTCGGGAACCGCACAGTTGGGTATGATCGGATTATACGGTGCTGTCACGAAGCAATCTATCCAACCTACCAAGAATGGCAATCAGTACGTAAATCTCACCATCAACAACAAGCCTGCTCGTGCAATGATGGATACTGGAGCAACTCATAAAATCATGATTGAGGCTGCCCCGAAGAAACTAGAATTGAAGCTTGCTCCAACCAACTATCACGTCAAGATCGTGAATGTCGAGGTACAAAATGCTCGTGGGGTAGCTAGTGGAGTTGGTGTCAAATTAGGAACTTGGAAAGGTATGACAAACTTCACCGTAACCGCTATGGATATCTTTGACATCATATTGGGGCAAGAGTTCTTTAGACATTGTCATACTTTGATCGACCCCTACCTCCAATGTCTCTTGGTTGTGGAGCGAGAAGAGGATCTTGCATGGTAACTACAATGACTATGCCACATGGACATATCCAAGCACAACTTTCAGCCATGCAAGTTGTCAAGGGGATCAAGAAGGGGGAGCCGACGTTCGTGGCAACCATCGCAAGTCTGGAGGAAGACAAGAGTTTTCAAGAGACATTGCCGCCTTGCATAGAGAAGTTGCTAGAGGAAAGCAAAGATGTCATGCCCGAGGAGTTGCCTAAGAACTTGCCGCCTAGGCGAGAGGTGGATCACAAGATTGAGTTGGAGCCAAGGGCTAAGCCACCCGCATTTTCCCCATATCATATGGCACCGTCCGATTTAGAGGAGATCAGAAAATAATTGAAAGAGCTGCTAGATGCTGGTCACATTCGCCCATCAAAGGCACCTTTCGGCGCACCAGTATTGTTCCAAAAGAAGAAAGATGGATCTCTGCGCTTGCGCATAGACTACTGAGCACTTAATAAGCTCACAGTGTAGAATAAATATCCGATCCCGCTCATTGCTGACTTGTTCAATAGACTGGGGCAAGCCAAGTACTTTACCAAAGTGGATCTTCACAAGGGCTACTACCAGGTTCGCACTGCAGAAGGGGATGAGTCGAATACAGCATGTGTGACGAGATATGGAGCTTTTGAGTGGTTGGTGATGCCCTTCGGCTTAACCAATGCACTAGCCACATTTTGCACCCTTATGAACAAGATTTTCCATCCCTACCTTGATCAGTTCGTGGTAGTCTACCTAGACGACATAGTCATCTACAGCAACACCTTGGAGGAGCACATGGAGCACTTAAGGAAAGTTTTCCAAGTCTTGCGGGGTAATGAGCTATACATGAAGAGGGAGAAATACGAGTTTGCACAATCAAAGGTGCACTTCTTAGGCCATATTATTAGCAATGGCGAGTTATGCATGAACGAGGCTAAGGTACGTGCTATCCAGGAGTGGGAGGCACCTATAAAGGTAACTGAGTTGAGATCTTTCCTTGGCCTTGTTAACTACTATCGTCGGTTCATCAGTGGCTACTCAGCAAAAGCTACACCATTGAATGAGTTGCTAAAGAAGAACATGCCATGGGTTTGGATGGAGCATTGCCAAAAGGCGTTTGAAGGCCTTAAGGTAGCTATAACAGAGGAGCCAGTCTTGGCATTACCTGACTTTTCCAAGACATTTGAGGTGCATACAGATGCCTCAGATTTTTCCATTGGGTGTGTCTTGATGCAAGATAAACATCCCATAGCATTTGAGAGCCGTAAGTTAAATGACACAGCGCGGCGTTACACGGTGCAAGAGAAGAAGATGACTGCCATTGTGCATTGCCTTCGTACATGACGACATTATTTACTCGGGTCGAGGTTCGTGGTCAAGACCGACAATGTAGCTACTAGCTACTTTCAGATGCAGAAGAAGCTCACACCAAAACAGGCTAGGTGGCAGGATTTCTTAGCCTAATTTGATTATACACTGGAGTATAAGCTGGGCAAAGGTAGCGTTGTAGCCGATGCCTTAAGCCGGAAAGCCGAACTTGCTGCAGTCACTTCAACAAGATGGGTTCGTGAGGCTATAAAAGAAGGCATGCAGCATGATCCAGCAGCTAAACAACTTATCAAGTTAGCCAACCAGGCCAATATGAGACGTTTTTGGGTCGAAGCCGGCCTACTGCTTACCACAGGTGGGCGAGTCTACATGCCTAAGTTTGGAGACATTACACGGCATATCATAAGGGAGAGTCATGACACAATGTGCTGGTCATCCAGGCCAACGTCACACTAGGGCCTTGGTTGAGTCAGTTTACTATTTGCCACGCATGCGAGATGACATAGAGTGTTATGTGCAGACTTGTCTTGTCTGTCAATAGGACAAGGTTGAGCAACAAAAACCCGGAGGACTTTTGGAGCCACTACCAGTTGCAGAATGTCCATGGGAGAGCGTGACTATGGACTTTATCACTTGCCTACCGAAGCCCGGTGGTTATGGTACTATTATGGTGGTGGTGGATAGATTTCCAAATATGCCACCTTCATGCCCGCCTCACCAGGTTGCACTACCAAGGAAGCCGCCAAACTATTCTTTAAGAACAAGTATTGGGGCTTACCAAGGCATATTATCAGTGATCGAGACCCCCGTTTTACTGGAAACTTTTGGAGAGAGTTATACGACATATTTGGCACGGAACTGCACTTTTCCACTAGTTTCCACCTACAGATGGATGGACAAATGGAACGGGTCAATGCCTTACTAGAATGATACTTGAGGCATAATGTAAGCGCGCATTAGAAAGATTGGGCAAGGCTCCTATCTCTTATAACTTGCAGCGGAGTGAGTCCAAGGGGCGAACACCATTTAAGCTAGCCACAGGCCAACAACCACAAACTCCACATTCATTACTAGCCGCATTCGAGGAAAATAGTTTGGGGGCTTATCATATGGCCAAAGGATGGGAGGAGCAGCTTGACACTGCTAAGTCCTACTTGGATAGGGCAGCTAAGAAGATGAAGAAGTTTGCAGACCGTAAGCGGCGTCCATGGACTATAGAGTTGGGGACATGGTCATGGTAAAGTTTAACCCAAGACAGTTCAAGGCACTACGGGGCATGTATCAGAATTTGATTCGCAAGTATGAGGGGCCATTTAAGATCGTCGCCAAGGTAGGCAAGATCTCATAGGCAAGATTTCCCATGTCACATTTTTTGTCACACTTTCTTTATATGATCGGTTGTACTTGCTCCCCAAGAATTTATTTTTTACCTCCCAGTATAACACACACGAAGAAAACAGAGGGACTCGAACAGTGAGAGAAAATAAAGGAGGACAAAGAAAAACAGAGCAGAAAAACGAGATCTGGAGAAAAGTGAGGGAGAAAACATATCTAAAAAATGGAGAGAGCTAAAAAAACACAAACGCAGCAATGGAAAAGAGAAAAGCAGCAGCTCTTTCTTCTTCAACCAAGCAAAATCGTCCTCCGTTAAAACGAGCAGCCACCAAGCTCTTAAACCCAGTCCTCTTGAGCTTAAAACCACCCAAATACACCATGTAACAACCACCAAACTGCCGCTCTAAACCAGTCGAGAAACACCTCTCAAAACAACTTTTCTTTTACATAAAATAGTAGGGACGAAAGGGGAGTTCGAGGTTGCCGTTGAGGTATCCAGCCGCCGGCTCTGTTCGCAGTCACCGGCGAAAGCTCCTGTCAGAATCGCCAAGTTGGTAAGCTTGTATTTCCAACTCCATTCATGTATACAAGAGGTCCGACTTTTTCCTTATAATCTACTTTGTTAACGATTGAATTCCATGCTTGCTTTTGTTCTGTTGAAGTTGCTCGTTTGAACTCGTTTTGAAATTCGTTTTCACGTTTGTTAAGAATATAGAGGTGCTGCTTCGATTCTTTTGGGTTATACCTTAATCATGCTACTTTGGTGTTTATTGGTAAATGGTGTGTAAATCGCATTTTGTTTGATAATAAGGAATCCATGCCTGTTTTTGAATTGGTTAGAATTTCCAAATGTTGAACGCTGCAATTGAGTATACTTCGGATAAGCTTAGGCATTTATACAGTTCCGTTTGAGGATTTTTTTTTCTTTTCTTCTCTATTGAAGTGAACGTGGTTGTTTGGATTAGTGATATTAGTTTCCTTCTACTGAATCTTAGGAACTTAAAGGATAATCGCGTCTTGAGCAAGGCTAAAATGGGTTGCATGACTAGCTCGAAGAATTAATTGTAGTTTTGGTCTTATCCTTGGCTATCGATTTATATATAACTGATTCAAGTCTTATTAGCTAAAGTATTACCCTTTCTCCATAATAATTTCATAAATTTGACCTCACAATAATGTCAAATATTAGGAAAATAATTCAAATGCGTTAGCTGATTTAGGTGCGATTAATAAATAAATTATCATGGTTATGGATACAGTTTTTGTGGCGTAACTATGATACGTAAATCCAAAATTCAAGTGCGTATTCACGCGACTTGACCTTAAAATTTCAAATAATAAAATAAACATGTTGTAAATCGTGGGTACGTTTCACGTGGCGTGATTTGCAATGTGCAGAAAACACACAAGTGCGCGACATCGTGCCTTGTTCAAAATAAACTCCATAATTACTTAAAATATTGCAATTAAAAGCAGTAAAATGGTCAAACGCACATAGGTCTAAAATGTGTAATCATTAGATATTTACGCTAGGTTTATTTGTTGAGGGACCGTGCTAAAACCACGAAATTCGAAAGTGCCTCACACCTTCTCCCGGGTTAATAGAATTCCTCACCCGGTCTTCAGTGTTCGCAAATCATAAATAGAGTCAATTTCCTCGATTTGGGATTTTAAAATAAACCGATGACTTGGGACACCAAAATAATTATCCCAAGTGGCGACTCTAATTAAATAAATAATCTCATTTCGAATAATGTCACGTTAATTGAAAAAACTTCTCTATTCTTTGGAAAAAGGAGGTGTGACATATACTAGTATCTATGAACGTGCGTTGCACGTTAATAATGGTACGTGATGATTTAAAAATTTATTTATATAAAAGAACAATAAAATTTAATTAATGAGAGAAATTTATGTATAATAATACGACAACCAGTAAATGGCAAAAAATGTTATTATATTAGCAAAATACATGAATTTAAAATAAAAGGACATCATTAAAACTTACACAAATGAACAATTTTATCATGTTAGTTAGATAATTATGTATTATAGTGTAAAAGATTTAATGTGATGGTATTTTAACAAACACTTCTTTGTGGATAATATTTTTTTGTGTATGTATCCTCCTAATGCTTTGGTTGCTCTGCCTTAACCAAAACTCTTATTGTCGATCTTGATATCCCTCTTGAAAGTGCAACATACAGTTGTTCGTGCAAGAAAACATATTGCGATAAATATAGTCATATATTTATGATGTTTGTCCTTGCGCTTTATTTATTATATTTGCAAAACATAAACACCCTAAAAATATTTTCACACAAATTAAATGCGATATTCCTTATTATATCATAACTTTTGCATGTATGACATTATTGTCAAAACTTCTATATACCATCTATGTGCTATTACACAAGCTATTCGACGTATCTAAGTTTTTCAATAGCACAACGTGCATATTTTTCTTCAAAATCTACCTATATACAATGGAAGATCAATTTTAACTTACTCTATTATATATACGGTGACACTAACATATGTAAGAAATAATAAACTTGACAATAAACATGTAAGATAGAAGGCCATTTGGTATTAAAGTATTTAAGTATTCTTCTTGGCAGTAATTATTGGTATCATTTTCTGCTGAGTCAAAAACAGAAAAATATTTTATTTTTACTATAAAATTTTACAATCAATCTTTTATTTAGTTGATCAACATATTCATTTCTGCTAGCTAAGATATCTTTTTAATTCTATCATGTGATTTGCACAAATTGCATTTTAATTTAATGATAGAAATATTTTGCTTATTAAATGCACTACTATTACCACTGTGATTGATAACCAAGTGTTCAAGAAGAACCAAATCTTCTTTTTATTGGATGCTCCTCTTCGTTTCCGACACAAAGCAAGAAGACACTGAATACTGGATCTATTCTTACTTTATATTTCTTGTTAGTTGAATCTTTTTCATTTGAGGCCAGAAGTATAACTTTGGCAAGCTAGCTTTTACAGTCTCTGGTTTTGTCGATTTTGGAACTACTGGTAGTACTTGACATAAATGTGATGACTCACTTTATTGCCCCGAATTCATTTCATTATTTATATTATGTGAAATTAAGTCGAGTAAAATGTACTCGAAGTGAATTGAAAAGAAATGAGACACATGGTCTCATTTATGAAAGTCTAAGTCACAAAAGTCAACCGTGGATTGACTTATGAGTTAGAGGGTTCGGATTTCAATTCCGACGACTCGACTAGCTTCGGGAGAGAATATATGACTTAGACGAGTGACCGGAACATATTTGATAGACCTCGAATAACATTAAATTTGAATCGAGGAAGTTCGAGTTTCCGGTCGATAGGCCGAATTTTGATCCGGAAGTCGGAATGAAATTCCGAAAGTTGCTGTAGGTTCCTTATGTGATTTTGGACTTGCGTACAAATTTTCAGACCGTTCGGACATCGTTTGGTCGGGTTCGGATCGAAGGATCGAATTGAGGATCCTTGAAGTTTATAGAATTGGTTTCAATACAAATTTAATAAATCGATGTTCATCTTAGTGTTCCAAAGATTGGAACAAGTTTGAATGAGGTTATAGAACATGTGTG
>MCJB01000235.1:0-17043 GCA_002018475.1 Nicotiana obtusifolia | reverse complement strand
GATCGGGTGGCACGCCGCCACGAGATATGAAATAGCGCTTGGGCCGCTAAAGCCCCTTCCGGACGTCTGAACCACCCACAGTGAGCGCAGGATACCCATCATGATGACCCAGTTGGTAAAAATGACAACTGTAGGTCACGGTTGGTAACAATGACAACCGATAATGAAAGATAGTACAGTTGGTAACAATGACAACTGTAGGGTTACGGTTGGTAACAATGACAACTGGTAATAGGATTTTGAAAAGGTTTTACTGTTGTAAATGATGTTAAGCCCGAGGGGCATGTATTTGAAAGGAGTTTCTACCTGACTTTACACATGGTTACCATTTTAATGATGTTTTTTTTGTGCATTATGTGATTTCTTATCTTCAGTCTTTATTTACATTTATTACTCACTGAGTTGGAAGTGCTCACTTTACTCCCTGCACCATGTGTGCAGATTCAGGCGTTAGCAGTCCCGCTCCGAGGTACTGACTACTACTGCTGATTCGGAGCTTCAGAGATTACGAGGTAGCTGCTTGCGTCCGCAGCCCCGTGACTCTTTTCTTTTGTTGACTTTACTTCTTTCAAACAATTGTGCTTAAGATATTGTAATAGTTATATTATCTTTAGGCCTTCTTTAGTGGCTCATGACTTTGTGACACCCCGATCTGAGGGCTGTAGTCGGGATGGTACTTTATATATATATATTCCGAACTACCTTGTTGTTTATTTATTCTTGTTTTAAATTACATGGTTTAACTGTTTAAGAGCAGTTGTATTGGTTTGGCTTGCCTTGTCCTCACGAGAGGCGCCATCACGACCAGGTTGGGATTTTGGGTCGTGACAATAAATTACCTCCCAAACCATTGACTTCCACCAACCGATTCATTAATATCCAATATATCTCTAGAACTCCGAGCTATTATTTCGATCGTTTGACACTTAACCATACGTGCTTCATCCCATATTATTAATTTTACTTTCCTTATAAATTTAGCATCACTACGCTGCTATGATATATTTGTGATGGTTATTTCACTTGTTTGGAGAGGCATATCAAATCTAAAGTGGGTGGCCTTATAATAAAATCGATATTGGTACATCACTTGCTATTATTGCTAACAGTGTCATGCCTCTTGATATGATATTTGCAAATAATGCATGACATAGAAATATTATTTCGATTCCACCGGAGGCATCTACAAAGAATAATCCCGTTATAGCAAAGTCGACTCTTTATAATATAGTCTTGAAAACTTGTTCTTGTTTAGGATTTAGTTTTGATTGTGCTTCCTCATACACTTGTATAACATTTTGATTCTTAATAATATACTAACCTTTTTACTTTGTGTTCTAACACTCTTTTTATGGAATAAATTTATGTGCCTTAAGATTTTTTTTTTTTTTTAAATTTGAATAAGAATTTTACTCATATTGTGAATTTGAAAAATAATTGAATTGGATTTTCTTGCTAAATAATTAATTAGAAGATTTAATTATTTCATTTTAACATAAAAAATAGTTTATCTATGTTGATTTAGATCTTAATAATAGTTCATCTCTTGTTTTGAATATTTAATCTTAATTATACATTTATCCTCCATAAATTTTATTTTCAAAGAGTAAAAGATTGATATGACATTTCACTTTTAGATCTTTATGTATGTAGAATCATTAGTGGTATTGACACTTACCAACCATTTTTTTTCTCTTTCTCATACATTTATATTCTTAAATATTTTCTTAGTTGTTGTTTAATAATTGAGTATTTTTTAATATTACACAGAAAATAGATAAAAAGTATTATTTGAGTAGGAAAATAATTCAAATATAATAAATTTTTTTATTACCGTGGGGTTTTTTCTCTCAATTTCAATTCTTTATGCAGTCCATTTAATATTACTTTTATTTTATCTTGGTAGTGGACATTATGGAGTGGTAATATATTGCCAATGCGGAGGATTCTTATGAAATTAATTTTATTAAATCTTGCTACATATTTTTAATAAGAATTTAATAGAATTTTTTTTATTAGTTTTAAAATCTTAAATATTAAAAATTAGCATAGAAGGTATTGTAGTCCAAAAAATAAGTAATTACAGTTATGTCCTTCCTTGATGAGTTCTTCCGTTTAATATTTTAGGGCTATTTTGGTATATCAATATTGTATTTATGCTTTTATAATAATATATGCTAGCCTTTTTCTAAATGGATTTGGAAAATATAATACATTCTCAAATTAAATTAGTAATAGGACATTATAATACGTTTTCAAATTAAATTAGCAATAGAAATTTTTAAAAAGTATATTCTAAAAGTAATAAGATTACATGACTAATTATATTTACTTGTTCAATTTTATACAAATTAGACAGCCCTAAAGTAATTATATTAATAGGATTCCTAAAGGTAATCATGTAGGATTCGTATCGTGTAGTATTATGTCCTAAAACTAATATGATTATAATATCAAGAATTTTGATTATGTCCTTTTATTATGAGTTATTATGCTTAATATTATAAAGTTATTTTTGTAAACCGACATTGTCTTCATACTTTTATAATAAAGGAATTCAGTGTCATAAAACGAAACATGGAGGGACAGATCTAAAACTATTCAAAAATTATAATCGTAACACTAGTGAAATTTCTTTTTAATTTCTTTACTTTCTTTTCCGTGAGTAACTCTCATAATCGAAAATTAAGTGTAATTTGCATAGCATATAATTCAACTTTTTTTTTTTTGTTTCTTGTGTTTCTTATAATAAAAATTTAAAGCGGTCAAAAAAGATGAGATATAATATTTGAAAAGATTGAGTTCTCCTATTTTCGTCAGTTTTCTTACTTTATGATATTTAGTCTAAATTACTTATTTCATCTTGGTTTGATAGATTTAGTGATATTATGGAATATTAATTTTAGTATTGAAACTTTATTTTTTATTATGTTAAATAAATAAAGTACATAGAGAAATTGAGCTAGGAAAGATAATTATAATATTCAAATCATAAGTGAAGTGTCTGAGAGAGATTGCTATAATTATCACTGAATATTATGATATATAATTGTATTTAGTCAGTTAGTGGGTATCAACTGTCTATTTTATTTCATTAAAGTCGATCTTAAGCATCTTTCGGTTCAATTACGTACTAATAATTCTGTTGGAATATCCGTTTTAGATTTCAAGAAATATTTGTGCAAATTTTATTCCAGATATCCCTATTTGTTTATTTATGTTATATGACATCCATATTTTTCTCTTCACCAAGATTCACATATCCTTTAAAAACTTTAGTTCGAAGACCAAAAAGTGAAGAATAGGTAGATATTTACTTGTTCAATTTTATATGAATTAGACAGCCTGAAAATAATTATATTAATAGGATTCCTAAAGGTGATTGGATTCCTAACGTGCAGTATTATGTCCTAAAACTAATAGGATTATTAATATCTAAAATTTCAGTTATGTCCTTTTATTATGAGTTATTATACTTAATATTATAAGATTATTTTTGTAAACCGACATTGTATTCATGCTTTTATAATAACTAGTTTTTATCTACATGCATTGCATGTAATTTTCCGCATTAATTAATAAAAAAAATTATATGATAAGAAAATACATTTTTAAATTCACATTAAATAAACAAAATATTTATGACAAGGGATATAGTTCTTTCAATAATTGTATCAATGAGTGGCAAACTTTTCAAATGAAAAGACGTTTTCTAGAGCATCAAAATCAACAATTAGGCAGTACTATTACTTGTATAAAAATATAATTAAATGGTACTTTTTACACCAAGTATCTAAATACAATTAACCATTTATTGACGTAACAAAAAAAGAAAAATTATTGTCTGAGAAAAATTATTCAGTTACTCAAAAGTGGAAAGTATGCTCTTCACAACCTCTATTTTCATTTTTAGAATCATCGCAAAGTTTCTTAAATATCTTCATTTTACTCTAACTCATAAACTATTAAACATCGTTAAAGCGATGCATAACAAAGCAAACACACTCAAAGAAATCATTCGACCTAATTTCCTTCCAAAGAATCATACTCATACCATATGAAACAAAATCTTATATAGACTCAAATTTTTAACATTAAAATATGCGCTTGTGATTTTCAAATTTCTAAGTGAAATTTTACAACCTATTTTTTTTTAATCTTTAATTATTGATTCCACTATATGTTAATTTTTAGCTCTAATTCAGAAGTTACTAATATTTTTAAGTTACACATTATCCATTAGCATCTAGTCTGTATAGCGTTTCATGCAAATAGTATAGTAAAAATACAGTCCTAAGTATTAATAGTAGTAATTTTTGTTAACTTTTAAATTCTCTTTTCAGTTCAATTTTGGAATTAAATACACTATAAAATATTTCATTTTACGAAAATTTAAACTTATAACCAATTCCTGTGAATAATTTAAAGTTTCTAAAAATTGGATGAACAATTACAATCCATAAAAATAACTTAAATTTCAAGAAGTATCAATGGCCAATGATATTATATGTAGAATTCAAAGACTAAAATAAAGACAATACGCAGATGAGTAAAAATAATAAGAGAAGAGAACTTATATAAAAGGTATCAAGCTAAAAAGAATTGTTACAGCAATGCGATTGCGTATGTTGACACTGCTTCAGAGGGGATTATGTTGTGTAATTAAAGAGAAAACAACGCTTGTGATTTGGCTAATTTTCTATAAACCAAAGAATTATTCTTAATCAAAAGTGATTATTTAAATCTTCTATAAAAGTAGCTATGCATTACATAATCATTATTACTAATCTGTGAAATCTTCCTAAAGCAGTTTAAGTGCATTAACATTAAGATATACTAAACGATACATACTAAAGATGATCGCATTATTCATAAAACCCAAGAACATTGAAAAAAAAACTCCATGTATCAAACCTATCAATAGATGTGTAGCTGAGTAAACCAGAATTAGGGAAGTACCATCTTGACATAAGAAAAGCAAACTCACATCTTCATAAAGAATAAAAAGATGCTTTTCTCATATATATTAACTTGTTTTCTTGTGTCTTTTGCCAAATAATCTTCTCTTTCATGATTCTGCACGCAAAACTTACACATATATAGAGTAAAAAATATATAGAAAATCATAATAAACTAACCTAACCCAACCTTCAATTAAAAAGAAAAATACTGGAGATCCTGCTAACACATATAATCTGCATTTAGAATATTTATATTCACATACACAAAAAAGAAGAAGATATAGAACAAAAATCAACCCAGTCAAACACAACCTTCATTTAGAAAAAGAAAGCACAACAAATGTTGCGGAAATTGAAAACAAAGAGTGTCCTTGGAGCGTTCAGTTTCCTCGTAGAATTCAGCCCACCATTTGTCCATGATAACCAGATAAATAATCGGATTTCCCTTTGAACTATGTGGCACTGATGACAAGAATTTTAAGTGTATAAATTATTAAAAAATCTAGTTAAAAATTTAACTTTGATTGAATAATATAAATCGTATCTAATATGAATCCTAATGGAAATAAACTATAAACTTTGTAGGGTTGCATATGTTCAGTTTAAATCAAAAAAGAATTCTAACCTTGCGTAATTACTATCCTTAAATTATATAAATATTTAAGAGGCACAAAGTCAATCAAGGTTTTAGGGATATTTTAGTCGTTCAACATTTAGCATAAAACATTCATGCTTTTATAATAACTAGTCTTTACATTCGTGCGATGCACGAATCTCTTATGTCAAATATTATAAAACGCATACAAAAAATAATAAACTTTCAATATGTACAAAATTTAATAATTTGGTTTCTTTGAACAAAAAGTAATACAATATACAATCCAAACCAACAAATTAATAATGTTTTGGCTCAATAAAAGGACAAAATGAAACTAAATATTATGGAATCATACAATTATGTAATTAAAGTTGTAAAAGCACTTAAAGAATATAACAATACTTAATATTATCTTTCTGATGCAATGATTTTCTTTGATTTAGTTAAGCCTTAATGATTCAGATACATATAAATAATTTATTAGTAACAAAGAAACCAAAAATAGAAAGGTCATTTAGTCATTCATACCTTCTTTGAATTAGTTTTTTGTTGTGATGCACGTTATCCTATATCAATTGTTACCAAAGTCATATTTAATAAACTATAAATTCTTAACTATACAAATATTCAAAAGAAAATTATATTGTCACCGCTAGAAAATAATTCAACTCCAATCCTGATCAATTCAATCTCTAACTTCAACTCCAATTCTGATCAATCCAATCTCTAAATTCAACTCCAATGCTAATTAATCCGATCTCTAGTTAAAAAGTACGTGAATTTTCTGTGTTTTACCACGAGTGTACTTGCTCGTGCAAATCTAAAGCTCCACCATACTTGAAGTTTCATGAATGCAATAAAATAGCTTCAAATTGATTTACCGTCAATTTGAATTATTAAAGATAAGTTAACAACAAGAAACTATACATGACAGGTTGATCGAAAGGAAGGGGAGAAAATAAATTGGTTAAAATATATGATAGTATTCACTGCAAAAAAAAAGAAAAAAAGAAATTACAACATGAAGTGAAGTAAGTATACATTAAAGACTTAAAAGTATATG
The DNA here is from genome assembly GCA_002018475.1 of Nicotiana obtusifolia. Taxonomy (NCBI): domain Eukaryota; kingdom Viridiplantae; phylum Streptophyta; class Magnoliopsida; order Solanales; family Solanaceae; genus Nicotiana; species Nicotiana obtusifolia. The sequence goes on along the minus strand of MCJB01000235.1, from coordinate 10,421 downwards.
GTATAAAAGAAATTTTTTTGGATACGTCATACATGATATACAGAATTAAGGAAAAATAGAATTCAATAAAAATATTAGAGATATAATTGATATCCATTAGTAAAAAAGGCCATGCTTTTAAAATCTCGTGGCGTGGTTAATATATTGAGCTTTTTGAATATAGCTGCCATTAAGTGGAAAACATATTTTAAATGGGTGAAATTGTGTTCGGTTGTATACCAAAAGGATTCAAACTTGTAATTGAGAAATTTTTTTAATTCCTTGTAACTTCTGCTTTGGGAGACTCTTCGAACAAGAGTCAGAATCGATATTGTCCTATTCAACAAAAAAATTTCAATTTGGATTCAAACTCCTAGTATTTAGTAGAATAAAAAAATTTAATACAATTTTTTTCAATATAGAGTTATATATCTAAAAGAATAATTTTACTTTTAACGGGTATAACTGTCGTTTAATATTTCGAAGTATCGTCAATCAATATTTAGCGTTTTAATATTCGTGTGGTTTTGTAGAACTTTGGGTATGTATGCCTCCAATTTATTCTCTCTTAAGTATTTCTTAAGTGAATAATTAGTGATTGGATATAAGGATTCACGATTGAAAATTTCATAAATTATTCGTTTCCTACATTGAATTAGATGAACTTGATAAAAATTACTAACCCAGAAGGAAGAAATAGTTTTAGAGTAAGAAAATATTCCCTAAGTTCCTAACTAACCAAATAAAAGGTATCGAAGAACTTTCCAAATATCCTGTCGTGGAGTGAAAAAATATCTATTCAAGAAGGAATCATGATATTTTATTCGAATGAAAAAATATCAGTATTTATAAAAATTTCCTAACATGTAAATAAAAACAAACCACTCTCCAAGAATGAATGAAATTTATATGAAGTTCCTACACAATAAAAAGGTAAAAAAGAGTTCTTAAAATTTCTAATGTAAATATTTACATATTTGTTGCAATTAGGAACAACAATTTTTTCTAAAAGAAAATTATGGACGTGCCTTTCTAATCGAAGTAGGATCTACTTTATAGGGCCGGTGTACGAAGACCTTTGTTCAGCAGCTTCAACTCCAATGCCAATAAACCATAAAAGCAGCCTAAATTTGAATGCACCATCTTTTAATCCCAGGAACTCTTCTGGAACCAGAGCAACACCTCTAGCAAGTGATGGACAATATTCTGTACTTTCTAAGGAGCATCATTTGGCAAAGATTGGACAGTAGCACCATCTCACAATTAGTCCAACTGATACGACAAAGAAGATTGCAGTGGTAACTATAAAAACAGGACAGCAGATGCAGCAATATCGCGCAGGCAGTTCATGGGCGTGCTGTAGCAGCAACAACTCATTATGGGCAGTTCAGTTCTCCCGCAGGAACTGACAATCACAAAAATAGGGCATCAACAGCAGCAGCTTTGCACATAAAGCCTAAGTAGTGATAATTCTATTGTGGAACTTACTAGGCAGAGGCAACAACAAAAAAGCACCAACAGTGCAGTGGTACCACTTAACAATGCTGGGCAAAAGCTTCACCTGTCTCGCATAGGCAGTCCACTAGATGGACAGCAGCAATAGGCACTGAGCTAAACCAATCCAGTGCACTCGAAGGCAATGGTAACCACACTATCTGGGGAGCAGCAACATCCAGTCAAGACAATCACGGCAAAGAAACCAGAGGATGCCTTGATATCACTTGATAATGCCCAGCAATTTCCCACAACCATTGAATGTGGGAAGAAATATTTATGAAGAAGGAGAGGAAGACAAAATACTAGATCGATGCCGGAGAGAGGATGCTAAAAAAGGAGATTTATCACCTATGCATAATGGACAAATTAGTAAATCTCATACAAAGAAGAGCTGTGATGGAAAAGTTAGTGATGAGGAAAAGGTTAGGCATCTTCCAATGAGAGCTGCGAAACAATAACATGTCATTGTAACAACGTCGACAAAATCCAGCCGATCAAAAAAGAAAAAGTCGTAAATTGGGTATACATATTGAAAAGGTCGGAGGAAGAAGATAAAATTTTGTAAATTGAAGAATTCACAACATTGGACAAGGAAGGACAAGACTATAATTATTTCTGCAATTTATTATATCATTTTGTAAGCATTATCTTATGTATATCATCATAGAGTGTATTATAAACTCTATGATGATCATAGGAATATTTGGTTCTTTTCAGTTCTTTCTTTTTACACGCTTGCTAGTAGATGAGATTTTTTATGCCTCAATAGGATTTGTAAGGTAAGGTTTAGCTCGGTATGTGTTGCTTAGGTCCTATGCCTTTGGTATAGCCGAGGCATATAGGCGACACTACTGGAGCTTTTGTCCCCCTTACTTGTACTTTTCCTTTGCGGTGTTATTTTTATTATTAATAAAATCCTATAATTTGCCCAAAAAAAAAATAGATCCTTAAATTATATAAATACTTAGGGCATAAAAGTCAAAAAATATTTCGGAAACATTTTAATCGTTCAACATTTAACATAAATTATTCGTGTTTTTATATATATATTTAAAATAAACTAGAAGCCCTCGAGATTTTAGGACTCTGTTGGCGTAAAACCCGTAAAACGTTGTCTCTCTCGTTTTTTTTTTGGAGAAACCTTCATGTACAACAAATAACCTCAATTTTTTTTTTACCAAAGATATTAACTTATACTTATTAAGTGATAATTGATGTTAAAATACATTTATCAATCAGGAAAAATGTGCTTTTAGTCCCTAGATATTGACAAATTGTGGCTAGTCACATTAACCTATTTATTTAAAACATACTTTCTTTTATTTCTCTATTGTGTATCTTTACAAATTTAACGAACTACTCCCCATTACATCATTTAATTTCCCATGTTTTTATTTTAAGTTTGTAGTGCTTCATATTTAAGGGTAATACAGTTCTAAAGATTGTCTAAATATTAGAGTACATATTTCCTATATAAGGAGAACAAAAATCCATATTCCAATAGTTCTGATAAGTGATAGTAATATCATATTTGGATCCTCCTTATATTCCCCACCGGGGAATGCACTACTAGAAGTTCAGGAAAAATTATCCATAAAAACCGATCAAAATCAATCGGTAATGCCCAATAACCATCCAAAATGCGACCATTATGTGTGTTTGCTATTTTGAAGGCCGGAAGAGCATACCGACTAAAGTCGGTCGGAAATTACCGACCAACATTGGTCGATATGCTCTACACGACCATCTGACAATTTACTTGACTTTTCAACCAATAATGGTCGGAATATTATTTTAATAATTTAATTTTACATACCAACGTTGGTCGATATTTTAAATTTGTTAATTTTGCTTACCAACCAATTTTGGTCGGCATTGCAAAATATTTTTTTTATAAATAATTAAAATTTATAAATACCGATCAACGTTGGTCGGTAATCTAGACAGGGCAGCCAACTTACCGACCAAAGTTGGATGTTGAATTTTTGGGAATTCAATGTGCATTAACCGACCAACATTTGTCAGTATTTTGCAATTAAATTTTTTTTATTAGTTACTGACCAAGGTTGGTCCGTTTTTTGGAATTAATTTTGCCAGAAAATGCCTGTTTTGGTAGCTACACCACCTGTCAAATAATAACATAATACTAGTACCCTCAATTCATCAAATAACCACCAATTCACCACATACAACCCTTAATTCACCATAAATCCAACCAAACATCCAATTAATATTTTAAAACTAACAAATTAAAGTTCAATTAAACATCACAATCTAAATCAAGCAAAAACTAAGTAATTACAACAAGTTCAAAATTGTTCAATCTAATTCAAGACTAATTCTATTAGTCTAGTTCAAAGTATATCAAAGTATTGGTCAATGGGTGTTTTCTACAACATCATCACCATCTCATGAACTTTCATCTACAAGACGGTACAGAAAACGGTCTTGTGGAGGACGGGAGGAATGATTACAGGGAGGAGGAGAGGAGCGATCACGTGAGGTCGAGCCTCTGGCGATGACTCACGAGACCGAGGCAACGAAAAAGCTCCAGTAGAAAGGAGAGTTCTGATCTGAGCTTGCATACCAAGGAATTGAGCATCTCTAAGTCTTTCTCTTTCCTTGGCTGCTTCTAGATTGGATGTAAGCTTTGTCACTGTCTCCTGCATAGCCGAGAGGCTTTCCCTATTAAATTCCTCGCCCTGTGACGAAGTTCCTATTCCTTGCATTCCACACCTATAGCGATGAAATTTTTTCTTAGGAAGCCCGTATACCTTCCCTCTTTTTGGACCGCCAATAGCCTTCAACCATATTCTTTTAGCATCCTTGTCCGAAGGTTGGGTTGGCTCGTCTGATGCACCAGCTGACGGACTACGAATAAATTCCTCCACGTTACTTTGATAGCGACCTTATATTTTTTTAAATTAAATTAGTATTTAAAAGTTCTTATAAAAGTAAATTATAACACTTATAGAAATTGAAAGCTTACATATGCAGTCTCTGCCTGGTCCTTGACCCACCGATCTCCACCCCCCTCTTTCTTCTTCTTTAAAATATGTGTCTCCTTGCATAGCTCATCATGGCTTATTAGACGCCTATACTTCTTTTTCTGAAAACAAATTAATTTAGTTAATAAATAGAATTGATATACTTAGAAAAGTAAAATAATTTAAGCAATTACCAATCTTCTTCTTATTGTCCCGATGTTGATAGCACCCCCAGTGTGCAAGGAGCCTCCCTTCTCGGATGAGCAAGTTTTCTTTCCTTGTTCGCTCCTCTGTAAGAAATCCTCGGTCTGCCATTGCCTTAACAAATCATCCCATAAATATTGCAGACACTAGTAAGGCCTCTTGTTCTTCTTTCTACCATCCGAGAAATGATTTGCCAATCTCTTGCGGGCTTTATGATAAAAAATTGTAGCCACTTCCTCTCTATAGCGGTCTTCCTATATTCAAAAGTTAAACATTAGATGGAAACATAATAAATATGAATTATTAAACTGCATAAAAGAACATTTATACCTTAAACTGATTGAAAATTTGCTCCTTCAGCGAGTATGGGAAATCAATCCAAGTCGCATAAAGGACAACATAAAGCTTTTTGATCGCATTGGTGATTATCTTCGTAGTCTACTTACCTAGCCTGAACCTGCAATTTAACAACAAAAACACATGAATATATTAGTAAAAATATTATAAAACAATAAACGCAAAAATAACAAATAACTCTTACCCCTTACCCCAGGGACTATGTTGATCTTGCCATAGCGATCATAATGCATTACCTCTGGATCATCATCCTCAGCATGTGTATTAGAGGCATGTATAGACGGTATAGGGGGCTCAGAGCTACAGTCTCACAGGCGAGTCCTAAAATGGATGGAGTCGATGATGAAGATGGCTGCGATTCCTGTGACTGCGACATAGCTGGATGCGATCCATGTTGCTGTGATACTGATGAATGTGACCCTAGTGGCTGTGATATGGATGGTTGCGATACATGTGGCGGTGATATGTAGGGATGCGATGCACGTGGTTTTGATCCACGTGGTTGTGAGGCAGCTGGACTGTATGTCGGATGTATAGTCCTATGGCCCTGTGATGGAAAACCTGGTGTCTGGATGAAGGCGTAGGCCTCGGGATGCTGTGGCAGCTCAGTATAGCCGTGTGGTGGAGGATATGACATAGGCATCTCTGAAGAGGGTGGAAATGAGGGAGTAGTATTATCCATAGATTCTACCCTCCTCTTTCCCTTCCTAGCCTTTTCTCGACCCCGAGAACTAGTAGGGTCATTGTTACCTTGGCCCTTGCCTGCCATCTGCATGATATAATACTTATTTAGATTGAAACATATAAGAAACTAGTTACAGCACATGAGTGCTTTAAAAACCAACTTTTTAATCCTCGTCGACGTATTGTTCCTCGTCCGAGAATTCCTTGTCCTCACTTGTTTGAATTTCATCAGTTGAATTTTTGTCCTCATTTTCTATAATTGTTACTTCATTTATATCAACTTCTTCCAATATGTGTTCATGATGTTCCAAATTATTTTTCAACTGATCGTCCATTATTTGGTGAACACTGGAGATATCGTTTTGATATGTAACATCTAACACATTCTCGACTTTCGCCCTACGTACAAGCTTAGTTTTGATTACAACGCACCAATCGAACTTATTTCACCCCAATGGATAAGGAGTATAATACACTTGCCTAATGTTATGTGCAATTATGAAAAGATCATTAGCGATCATACTCCCTCGTATGATTAACCTCAGTGATGTTGTGTTGGTGGTGTACTCTTGTACCTCTTGTTGGAGGGTCAAACCACTTGCATCTAAAGAGTATCAATTTCTTATATGGCCAACTTGTATATTCTAGTTGTCATATTTCTTTGACCACTCCATAATAATCAATATTTCAAACTTGGTTGCCATCACCATCTTGAACCCACATCCTGATGTTGTTGCTACTTTATTTTTAGAGCAATCCTCTATATTGAAACTTATAACCATTCACTACGTACTTAGACATTGTTGTGACCTGAAGCCCAGGTCTCCAAGATATATCTTTCAAAATTGGTTTACACCATTATTTGGATTATTTATTTACCTACATAGTGTTAAACAAAATTCATAAGTTAGCATAACTGAATATATATATATATATATATAAAAATTGATTTATTAGTTATCAAAATATAAAATTTACAGTGATTTCATATTGATGCAACTGTTAAAAATATTTGATGTGTCACAGTCACTTCGTTGGACAATTTGACCATGATGCTGTATATACGAGTTCTGATACGTGGTTCAAACAGTTTGTAAGTTTATCCTGATAATGTTCTTCTAAAGTTTCCGCTATATATATATATATTTTAGAAGAACATTATCAGGATAAACTTACAAACTGTTTGAACCACGTATCAGAACTCGTATATACAGCATCATGGTCAAATTGTCCCACGAAGTAACTGTGACACATCAAATATTTTTAGCAGTTGCATCAATATGCAATCACTGTAAATTTTATATTTTGATAACTAATAAATCAATACTTACTTAAGAAATAGTACAACTTCGGGACAATTTAGCAAAACATGAATTGTAGCTGACTTGTACTACATATCACTCAAACTTCTCTTTCTAACATCCTTAGGACATCATCTGGTTGATTGAAGATGGACATTAGTGGATATAATGGATCATTCACACATTCGACAGTGTGCCTATCGGGCCTATTCCTAGAACATGACACGTTACTCTCTAAATAATAAGAACAAAAATGTGCAGTTTCCTTTCCAAGATAGGCTTCGCATATAGATCCTTCAATCCTATTCCTCTGCTTAATAAATTATTTGCATTTTCCAATTGTCCTGCATAATGTCATGTTAGGCAACAACATTCAAATAAAATAGAATATTGCACCAACTTATAATATTACCTCTAAAAGGGATACAGCCATCTGCATTGAACAAGCCATCCAAGTCGTGCCTTGTGTACAAGGTGGATTAGAAGGTGTTCTATCACATCAAAGAAACCACATGAAAATATTTTTTCCATCTTACTAGAAGTTACACGAATGTTCTGATCCATCCGAAGTAGGTTTTCTTCTCTTAAGGTGGTAGAATATAAATCTTTGAAAAATAAACTAATCTCTGTGATGGGTTTCCAGATTCTTTCAGGCAAACCACAAAATGCAATAGGCACTAAGGTCTCCATAAAAACATGACAGCATGACTTCTCAAATTGCTCAACTTCCCTACCTCCATATTTACTTTTTTTTCCAAATTCGACGCATAACCCTCAGACATCTTCAATTTCGTAATGCAATCACAAATTTATCGTCTTTCCTCCAAAGTGAATGTGTAACTTGCTTTGGGCTTGAATACCTTACCATTGTTTGCTGTCTGCAAGTGTAATTCAGGTCGCCTGCAATATTCTTGTAAGTCGATTCTAGCCTTCGTGTTATCTTTTGTCTCACCTTTAACATCCGTCACTGTGTTGAACAAATTGTCAAAATAATTCTTCTCAATATACATGACACCAAGGTTGTGTCAGAGAAGATTATCCTTCCAATAAGGCAACTCCCAAAATATACTCTATTTCGTCCAATTATGAGTAACACCATATCCGGGGAATCTAGAAGGTGGAGCCTTCGTAACTTTACTGAAGTTCTGGATCCTCTTCCAAATTTCCTCATCTGAAAGTACCGGAGGTGACGAATCATATTCCACTTTATTCTTTTTGAATGCATTTTTTATCCTTCTAAACTCATGATCATCAGGCAAGAACTGACCGTGACAATCAAACCATGATTACTTTCGGCCATGTTTCAAAGTGAACGCATTACCATTGTTCATGCGGTAAGGACAAGCTAGCTTCTCAGCAGTCATCCACCCAGACAACATTCCATTCCCAGGAAAATCGTTAATAGTCCACATCAAATTAGCACGCAATTTGAAATTCTGCTTGATTGATATGTCATATGTTTCAACACCATCATACCGCAATTGTTTTAGCTCATCAATCAAAGATTACAAATATACATCAATCAAACTTTTCGTATTACGTGAACTAGAGATAATACAATTTAAAAATATATATGAAAAATTCATACACAACTCAGGTGGTAGATTATAAGGTGTAAGAAAGACAGGCAAAGCATGAATATGGTGTCGCAGATATAGAAAAGGTGTGAAGCCATCCGCACATAAACATAACCCAATGTTCCTTGGTTCACTAGCATAATCTGGTTATGTCCTATCAAAGTACTTCCAAGCTTCTCCATCTGAAGGATGACATATAACATCAGGTGGCCTTTATTTTCAAAATGCCATCTCATATGAGGAGCAGAACTCATCGACGCATATAACCTCTTTAACCTAGGTATAAGAGGCAAATAACGCATCGCCTTCAGCAACCATATTCCCGGTGGAAAGCCTCTTGAAACGAGGCTTTTCGCAGAATTTACACTTTCTAAATTTGCATCATCTTTATAATATAACATGCAACCATCTTCACAACAATCAATTCTCATCGATGAAAGTCCTAACTTAGAAACCAATCTCTTTGCCTTATAGAAATCATTAGGTAAGTTGATATTTGGGTCAACTAGTTCACTCATAAGGTCAATGAAAGAGTCCATGGCCGCTTGAGAAATATTCCAATCAAATTTGGTACTTAGTAATCTAATTGCAACAGACAGCTCACAATGCGGACTTCCTTCACGTAGTGGACGACTAGCTTCCTCTAACTGTTCATAGAAACATTATGCATCATCATTAGGAGTTTGTTCAACATTTTCGTTAGGCTCACCCCCGGAGTGCATTCCAAAAGCATCCGCAACCATATCCTGAATTCTAGAATCATGATTTCTATTCTCCACTAACCTACTACTTTCACTAACAACGACGTTATGAAATATTCCATGGCTACCATCGATCTCTCCATGATTAGTCGACACAAAATAATTCTCTATAAACCCGTTCCTATAAAGATGAAGCTTAACTTCCTCCGATTTTTTAAACTTCACACAATCGGACTTGACACAAGGGCACCTAATTACTCCTTCAATTTGGTATGATAAAAGTGACATTGCATGTCTAATAAAGTCGTCAACCCCTTCTACAAAATCCTCCCATAATTCCCGCCGATTAGGATAATTCCTATTGTACATCCAAGTACGATGTTCCATCTATACAAATAAAAAACAAATTGAGATATTTCCATAAGTATTAGAACTACTTAATTTATTCTATAATTATAAATTAATTAAATCATTTTAATTCATCAAGATAATTTTATTTTTACTAATTACACCAAAATTAAATTATAGTAAATATAATTAAATATGATTTATTCAATTTAAACATAAATTATATGTTCAATTTATACCCAAAAGGTACAACAATTATCCCTAAAAGTTCAATTCACATCCAAAAAGTTCAACCATTACCCCTAAAAGTTTAATTCATATCCTAAAAGTTCAAACCATATCTTAAACAATTCAATTAATAACCTAAACAATTCAATTAAACTCACACAACATAAGCTCTATCCGAAAAGTTCAACACTTACTCCTAAATATTCGATTCATACCCTAAAAGTTCAATTCACAAGAACAATTCCTAAAAACACAATTCACTTCAAAGTTAAACATTCAATTCCTAAACTACTCAAGTCAATACAAACTTAAACATTGAATTTGCACCCTAGGTAATCAATTCAATTCAATTCAATTTTAACATGGCCTAAACTCTAGATTTCAATTGAATTTAAATTTAAACAATAATTAACTAATTCATAACAAAATAACAAAATATTAAAATTACACAAGCACTGTAAGTTCAAATCGAAACCTGAAATTTTTAGGAGGTGGAGGGGGAGGGGGAGGGGCAGTGGAGGCAGTAGCAATGGCAGTGGCGGCTGCAGAGGGGGTTGA
>MCJB01000234.1:0-19609 GCA_002018475.1 Nicotiana obtusifolia | reverse complement strand
CATGTGCTGTACATACCCTTAACGAAGTTTAGGGGAAGAAAAGTATAGAGAATCACTACATGAAATTTGGGGAATTTTGGGTAATAATAGTTATCAAGCGTAGCAAGTAACCATTAAGCTATTCTTTAAGTGTAGATTAAAGAATTGCGGTAAATTGCGTAGCCGAGAGCCGACGCAATAAGCACCAGGTATGTAAGACTATACGGTTCTTTCTTTTGCACGATTTCTATTGAATACAATGCCACAAATGAGCCCCAAAGAATACTCTACTCTTAGAAGCTAGTATTGCGTATGTAGTTTTCCCCTTCATGAAAAGATTATCCTTGCTTCGTAGTAATTATGTTGATGGAAGTCCTTGAGTCCCATAATTATGTCGATAAAAAGATATTCTTAATTATATGAGCAAGAAGGGTAATGAATGTAACAAGTCAAGATCACGAGTCCGTAGGTAAGTTTGCAATGTATGATGTGAACGAATATATGTGTGTGTGTGCTTGATTGATATGTTGTGACCGAGCCTAATAATGGCTGGGTAGTTATGACCGAGCCTAGCATGGCCGGGTACGAGCCCACAGAGGCATACGTTATGATGACCGAGCCTAATAATGGCCGGGTAGTTGTGACCGAGCCTAAAAATGGCCGGGTATGAATATGAGCCCCATAGAGCTATAAGAAAGATTCTCTTAAACAGTTTAATGAACATAAAAATAATTTCAATCATTATCTATTAATAAATAAGGAAAATATTAACAGATATACTTGCCAATTTGTCTTACTTTTAGTATTTTATTTGGTATTGGGTAGTTATATGTTTTAGTTTTTGCATTTAAGTTTCTATAATCAATTACCATCCTACTTTTTCCTCCTTTTTGTTCACTATGTTTATTGACTATAAAAGCTGGGCTAGTATGTTTACTATTACTTTCTTGTATATATCCGTTTTCTATTAATTCAGTAATATGCACTTTATATTCGTTTAAGTCATCAAAATTATATTTTAAAGATTTCTGGGTTATTATACTATTTTCATCTATAAGTTCTATTTTTATCTTAGTTTTGTGTTTTTCCCATCCTTGCAGGGAATTTTCACTATATAATTTTCCTAACTTGTCTTCTATTAATTTTAATTTATCTATTGAAAATATGATTATTTCTATTTTATGGTTATCTGGTTTCATATTTTCTAGTTTTTGGGTAATTTTTTCACTTCCTTTTATCCATGGTGTATAATTCCTTATTTTGTTATTTACTCGTTTTGCTCCTATCTTTTGTTTACATGGGGTAGTAAACCACCAGTGTGTTTTTGTTATTGTGTGTGGGTATAGTCTATCTAAGAATGGCATTCCTAATAGTATATTTTTAATCGTAAATTCATAACTATACATTTCTTCTATGTGTAGTATTTTATCCCATATTTGGAATTTTATATTCTTAGCTTTATATTCTATCATACTTCCTTCATTGTTAAATCCTGTAACTATGATAGGTGTTTTTAATTTTTCCCATTTACTATCTGGCAAACAGTTATGATTGCACATATTAGCTTCTGCTCCTGTGTCTATCATTGGTGTATAGTATCTACTGTAATATCCTTCTACTATGATTTTTACCAATATATAGATTTTTGTCATTTATTTACATTATCATACGTTTTATTATGACTTTTCTATTTTCATAAGTTATTGTTAGTTGCTTATCTTCTAAGTTATATGGTTTGACATTGTCTAACCATTTCATTCCTAAGGTTAATTTTGTTTCTCCATTATGTATTTTAAATTTTATTGGTATTGGTATTCCTCCTATAATTAATTCTTTATTGGTGTATTCATCTATATTTACTAATGTTCTTGGTAATTCTGGACATAATTTTTCTTTTGTTATTATTTCTTCTTCTCGTACTAGTTCTCTCATGATGTAATTTTCTTCCTGTCCTATATTGATTAATATGAGATATTTTCTTTGATCCATTATTCCTGTTATATAATATTGGTGTGATTTTATTTCTTCTATTATCATGTTCTGTGGGGTATTATACTCTAATCTCCTAGATGTACTTGTTCTAGATGATGATGATGGGATCCATGACTTAATTTTTTAGATGTATTTATTCTATCTCTGACTATTTCTAAATCTTCTTCTATATCTATTTCTTTGTAACTATAGTCATTCTTATCTATAACAGTAACTATTTGGTCAAAAGGGTTTTCTATTTTTATTTTTTATTTTACTTTTAGCAGTTATTTTATGTTTAGTATCTACAATGATGCTCTATTATTTTATGTTTAGATATCAACATTTTATGGACAATTATTTTAACCAATTAGAAAACTGTATTGTATATATAGATGATATATTATTATTTTCTAAGACACAAGAAGAACATATTAGATTATTAGAAAAATTTATACACATTATAGAAATATCAGGTATAAGTTTAAGTAAAAAGAAAGCTGAAATAATGAAAACTCAAATAGAATTTTTAGGAATACAAATAGATAAGAATGGAATAAAGATGCAAACTCATATAATACAGAAAATAATAAATTCAGAAGAAACTCTTGACACAAAAAAGAAACTACAATCCTTTTTAGGACTAGTTATCCAAGTAAGAGAATACATACCTAAGCTAGCAGAAAATTTAAAACCATTACAGAAAAAATTAAAGAAAGATGTAGAATATCACTTTGATAGTAAAGATAAATTACATATACAAAAAATAAAAACCATGTGTACTAAATTACCAAAATTATACTTCCCTGATGAAACTAGAGAATTTATATACATAGTTGAAACAGACTCAAGTAGTCATAGCTATGGAGGAGTACTTAAATATAGATATATAAATGAAAAAATAGAGCATCATTGTAGATATTATTCAGGATCATATACTGAATCACAAATAAAATGGGAAATAAATAGAAAAGAATTATTTGCTTTATATAAATGCTTATTAGCTTTTGAACCATATATTGTGTATAGCAAATTTATTGTAAGAACAGATAATACTCAAGTTAAGTGGTGATTAACCAGGAAAGTACAAGACTCAGTTACGACAAAGGAAATACGAAGACTGGTATTGAATATTCAAAATTCTACATTTACAATAGAAGTGATTAAAACTGACAAGAATGTTATTGCAGATTACATATCAAGACAAAGGTACACAGACAGATAATATACCAGAAGCAACTACTGGAGACTTATACACAATCCTTTCCAAACTATCATTACAGATAGATGTAATGGGAAAAAGATTGCAAAACCTAAAAGAAACAGCTAGCAGTCAGCAGCATGACTATAAACATGCGGAACTACATAAAACAGCTAGTAGTCAGCAGCATGACTCAAAACATGCGGATCTAGAAGGAGACGATGGGAAACTCCTAAAAACCCATAACAGTGTTTGTATTCATGCAGCTACAGGACAAGGAGCTACAGCAAGCAGCAACACATCTACACCAAAATTACTTACAAAACCAAAAAACAAAAACCTTAACAAATTATTTGAAAAAACATATACTACAATACCAAAAAATCCAGTTACAATACAACCTCAAACCAATACCTATTCCGAAAGTCTAAACCAAACCAAGAAAACCTATAACCATATATCCCGTACATATATAGACAACATGCACAAATTACAAACATTTCTTAACCTAAACCCAAGATCCAAGAATACAACTAACTCAGAAAAAGACTATATTACAGCACACCTACAAAGACACAATAAGCTCATTGCATTACCAGTAACTAACCCAAACCTAGTAAATACTTGTTACAACTATGGATTATTGAGTACAGTATATACTTCGACAGGAGAAGAAATAGCTACTATTTCGGAATTATACAAAGCATTTACCACATACAAAAGAATTACTAAAGGAACACTTTTTTATATAAAATTTTATACTGCCCCAGCAGAGATATTATATAATGAAGTCAAACCTATCTTACAAGTCATTAAGATTGGACTTACAAGGGAAATGATTATACCAGAGCAGATAGACATTCAGCCAGAAATACCTAAAGTAGAGATCCCGGAATTCTTTGAAAACAAAAGACTTATTGGACTAGCTACAATACTCAGCGAGTTAGCAAATACCTATATGAATGAATTACCTATGTGGACTTATTATTCAAGAGAACAAATTATGATATATTCACATTCTAAAGAAATCAGAAGGCAAGATATGGAGGACATACGACAATGGGTTATCAGCCTATTAAAGCCAGAACAGATACCGATTACAAGAGCTATTAAGAAAAATTTTATTTCAGAGGACTTATTATCGAGATATTGCAAAATCATAGGACTCAAATACCCAGATCACATATGTTCGAAATGCAACGGAGAAGATAATGTCATTCCAGAATTTAACATGGAGTGATTTCTTGAATGACTCTACACCTACCACAATCAACGGATAAGGAAAAGAAGACAAAAGAAGATAGCCGACAAAAGAAAAAAGAAGAAATGAAAATGCAGAAGTGAAGAAGGAAGATGACATCTGACAAAGAAACAAAAAAGATGATAGAAACACAAAGCAAAAGAAGACAACTATGACAGCAAGCATCTACTTTTTACTATGTAAATCTCAATCGTCCAAATGTAAAATAAAGGGCGAGTAACTTTTTTCTTTCTTAGACTTTTAATTAGAACCGCTCATCTGTAAAGTATAAAGGCATTTAGGACTTTTAGTTAGTAAAGTTTTTTTTTTTAAATAGAAGGAGAAGGAGAAGGAGAGGGGACACAGAGGATACACCTTCACTAAGTTTCACTCTTCTTTTGTAAACATATTATTAGAAATAAACTACTTGTTCATACATGGAGCAATTATCAGAAACTACTTCAAATACTTCATCAAGCAACCTAATTACAGAGGTATGTTCATTTATCATTATGAATAGCTAAACTTCTATATTCCTGATAATCTCTTAAATGTTATACTAGTTTAATCATGTTATAGTTTTGTTTTACTGAACATTTTTAGCAAGTTTGCCATATGAGTTAGTAGGCTGAGAGTAGTCAAGCTCAGGCTATGCCATCCTAGTGTGGAAACCAGAGAAGGCAAGGAAGCCGTGTTTAGGGGAGTACACAGTGTTGAGGCACTGCTAGGGTAGATGATTGAAGCCGAAAAAGTATGGCAGTGACTAGACGAGATGTTCAGAATAACTTTAGTATAAAATGATAAAACTAGAATAACATAGATAGAGATTAAAGGGAATAAAATTGTTTAGAATATGATAAGCATGATAAATACTTATTTGTTAGATAACAATCAACAATATAAAATATTGCTACTATATCTACTTAATGATCTTAATAATGATATTAAAAGAAAAATATTTGATTTATTAATTTTAGAAGAAATAATAGAATTTACCGAAATAATGCAACTAGCAAACCAACAATGGTATGAATTTGATATACTATATAACATAGATTTATACGACTTAGATATATATTCAGATTAATGATAAACCAAGAATACTTAGAATATTGGACAGAAACTATGAAAAACCTAGATTTATTAGAAAAACTAGTTATTGATAATATAACAAGTTATATTAGAACACAAGATATAGAATATTTAGAATGTATTAATGAATGTGTTAAAGAAATAAAAAGGTTAATACCGCTAAAACAAGAATTCCATAAAAAAGCCTTCTATAACCATTAAGCATAATATATTATGAATTATACCCAATTGCATAGTATATAATATTATCATTAAGCATATAATATATTATGAATATATAATATTATCATTAAGCATATAATATATAATTGGTATAATATATTATGAATATATAATATTATCATTAAGCATATAATATATAATTGGTAGAGCCATCTGAATGCTCAACTGGTAACTGTTGTTGTAGGCAAACTCCGCCAGTGGCAGAAACGGATCGCATGAACCCCCGAAATCAATGACACAAGCGCGTAGCATGTCATTCAATATTTGAGTAGTGCGCTTGGACTGTCCGTCCGTCTGAGGGTGAAATGATGTGCTCAACTCAACTTGGGTGCTCAACTTTTGTTGCACGGCTCTCATAAACTATGATGTAAACTGCGTGCCTGTCACGACCCAAACTGGAGGGCCATGACTGGCACCTGGGCCATACCTGCCGAGCACCAATGCACATTTTATCTAACCTTTCTTATTATCTATAAGGGCCGACGAGATCAATATAAATGGTAGACATGAATCCTAAACAACTATCAATGACATATAATGGCATGAACATATATACCATGGGCCGACAAGGCTATCATGAAGCTATGTATAAGGTACGAGCTGGCAAGCTACCATGAGAGACTATACAACAAAAATTAGTCGACAAGGCAATCCAAACTATACATGAGTCGACACCTGTCTATGAGTCTCTAAAGGAACATAAGTACTGCAACATTGCCCGAACAAGGCACCGACATACTCATAATGTCTATAGCAAAAGTGCATACCTAGATCATGGCAAGTCCGGAGAAGGGATCTCGCCAATAACTGCTAATCTGGGCAGGCTACTATGGTGGGGGAACTTCGCCTACCTGTCTATCAGGACCTGCAGCACGACATGCAGCGTCCACAAATAAAAAGGACGTCAGTATGAATACAGTACTGAGCATGTAAGGCAGGAAAGCATAAGTAATAATAGTAATGTAAACAGGGATAGAGAATATACAACCTACAACATCTGGGTGCCTCTGAGGGCTACTAACATGAAATTCATGATACATACATACATACATACAAATATATATATATATATATACGCACACACATAAAATTTTAAGACATACGCCTCTGTGGGCATCATCATCATCATATCATACCTGGCCCTAATAGGCTCAATAAAAACGTACCCGGCTATCATAGGCTCGGTAGAATCATTCCCGGCTACATGGAGCTCGGTAAAACCCCACTTATTTGTGGTTGCACAATTGGTACCGTACCCGGCTGACTATAGCGCGGCTCAGTAGAGTAAAATAGATACATATATATGATGCGTGCAGGACTCATTGGAATCACATTTTGAACCTTTCGGAGTGACGTAAGGTCGGTATCCTGCGTGCACATTATTAGGATTAAATTTTCATCAAGTATCTTTTAGCTTTAATTGTGGCTATGCTTTATGCTAGACTCCACTTGAATAAGCCCTTATTTGCATTCACTTGGCAGCACACACACACAAAAAAAAAACAAATAAAGTCAAATTTGGGTTTAATACTACACAAAAGATTACACAAATCAACATTCCACAAATAAGAAACCAATCAGTCAGCAACTTCATTCTCTAATTCTAAATTATGTAAATAAGGTCCGAGGGATTCAACTTCATTCTTTATAATTTGGGTTTAATAAGAATTTTTAAACGACATTTATAAAATAAGAATAAGAGAAGTAACATCAACATCAATCATTCCATAAGAAGGGAAATAATGTAAGTACTGCTAGCTTTTAAGAGTGGAGTATCTTTGGACGCTCGTTCATTGCATTATGTACAATCGAAGTCGTGCAAAAGAAGGAAAGGGATAGCCTTACTTACCTTGTATGTACCTCCCAACCTCAAGCCATGAAAATTCATGACTCCTTAGTCTACAATAAGAGAAATGACACTATCGTTATCGTTTAAGCGTCGTAACTATTGTGTACCAACCATAACCTATTTTACGAGGAAACGAACAACACCTCCCCTATTTATATGACTTCCCACAAGTTAACAAAATCACCAAACAGCCCAAAAAACATCAATAATAATCATATTGAGCATCCCGAGACAGTCCGCCAACCAACAACATTACTAACAAGCCTTTTCGATATATATCTGACAAGTCCTAGATTCAACGATTTTGCCGAAACTTGGATAATTTTAAATACATGTAGGGTGTTCCTTACCTTTAAAAAGAAAGAAAAACTCCAATTTGACCTTAATTGGCCACGAAATATCCCTCCAATGCTGCCACAAGAACAAGGAAGGGAAGCTAGCAATCAATTAGGGTATTTCTACACTACAATCACTTTAGAAGAATTGAAATCACATAGGGCTGATATTAAAACTTGAGGGAGTATTTTATAGAACATTCTTAATACAACCTCCCACATGAGCTGGAACGACACAAAAATCAGCAACAACAAGAAGAACAAGAAACTTACTAGCGCCACGGGATTCCCGACACTTAATTTGTGTTGTTTGCCCTGTTTTATCTTGGATCATGAGAGAACCTTGAGAGAGTGTTCTTAGGGTTCGAAGGTCTGAATATACTGAAAAATAATGACTTAAAATGGGGTTGAGGCGTGTAATATATATCCACATGTCTTAACTACCTATGTGGGCCCTATAGAGAGCTGCTTGGCGCAGTCTTGCGAAAACGCAAACATTTCTCAACTCTGAGATCAGATCGACAAACAGTTTAATGCGTTGGAATCAAGACTCATAGATCTTCAATTTGGGGGGCAGATCTCCCCCATATTCCTAGTAAATTCGGATAAAAGTCTAATAATATTTGACCTAAATCTTAAGTAAAATTATGAACATAAGTTGCGACAACTTTTGTCGACTTTTGTTTCATAACTTGTTTGACTTCAGGACATATGATACGGATATTATATGATTCAAAAACCTTAAAACACAGCCTCTTGGTAATATTAATCACCTCTAGATTACCTGAAAATACAGGTTATAACATCCTTGATTCGTTTAACTTCTAATACTTGTTAACCACTCTTATACACCCTTGTATCATTAAAACCAATAGGATTAAATTCTTATCATCTCAAACATATTCTCTTCTCAGACCTACATAGACTAACTTACTAAGTGGTCTAACGTTTGAAATATGGGTTGTAACATCCTCCCCCTTTTAGGAACATTCGACCTCGAAAGTAAGGGTTTACGGGGAGTCTAACTCAACGTGGAATCCGACGGAAATTTCTTGCTAAGTTTCCCCTAAAAAATAGATACTAGCCAAACTTGCAAGCACGTATGCTCAACCTATGGCCTTATAAGGCTATACAAAGTATTATAGATATGTACATTATCTGCATATCACAATTTTGTATTAAGAAAGAGTATTCTCAAGTTATTGCTTACCTCATACAGACGTTTCACCTTCTAATGCATCATTGATTCCCCCAAAATCCTCGTTATCTTCAATCTAGAACAGGTAAGGGTATTTAGACTTCATCTCATCTTCTGCTTCCCATGTCATTTCTTCCGTATATTGGTCCTCCACAATACTTTAACGGAAGCTACATCCTTTGTTCTCAGCTTGCGGACTTGTCGATCTAATATAGCCACTGGCATTACTTCATATGATAGATCCTTTGTAACTTGTATATCTTTGATAGGGATGACCTGAATAAGGTTTCCAATATATTTCCTCAACGTAGATACATGGACTACCGGATGGACAAATTCCAATTCGGATGGCAATTCTAACTGATAGCAACCTGTCCAATTAGTCGAAGAATTTTGTACGGCCCGATATACCGCAGACTTAGTTTAGCCTTCTTCCCAGAATGTAAAACACCCTCCATAGGCGAGATCCTCGGGAAAACCTAATCACAAACCTCAAATTCTAGGTCCTGACATCGGACATCGGAATAAGACTTTTGCCTGCTTTGTGCCGTCTCCAGTCGCTTTTGAATCACTTTCACCTTCTCAATGGCTTGGTGAATCAAATCTGGCCCATATAATTCTGTCTCATTGACTTGAAACCATCCAACTGGTGATCTATATTTCCTCCCGTATAGTGCCTCGTACGGGCCATTTTAATACTGGAATGTTAGCTATCATTGTAGGCGAATTCTATGAGTGCTAGATGGTCATCCCAGTTCCCCTTGAAATCTAGAACACATGCTCATAGCATATCTTTAAGTGTCTGAATGGCACGTTCAGCCTGTCTATCTATCTGCGGATGAAATGTCGTGTTGAGATTCACTTGTGTGCCTAAACCCTTCTGAAAAGATCTCCAAAAGTTAGCCATAAATTGAGCTCCTCGGTCTAATATAACAGATAACGGCACACCAGGAAGCCTAAAAATCTCCTTGATATACAACTTCACATAATCTTCAGCTGTGTAAGTTGTCTTAACTGGCAGAAAATAGGCACGCTTTGTAAGTCAATCAACTATCACCCAGATGGAGTCAAACATATGATAAAAGTGAGGTAATCCAATAATGAAGTCCATATTAATCACCTACCATTTCCAAGTAGGAATCTCTATATTCTGAATCAATCCACCGAGTTTATGATGCTCAATCTTTACCTGTTGACAATTAGGGCATTGGGCTACAAATTCTGCAATAGATTTTTTCATGTTATCCCACCAACACTGCTCCTTAACGTCATGATACATCTTTGTCGAGCCGGGATAGATGGAATATCGGGACTGATGAATCTCAATCATAATCTTCTCTCGCAACCCTGCCACATTAGGCACACATAATCGGCCTTTGTATCTTAGTACCCTATCTCCTCTGATCTTGAAAGCCGTAATTTTACACTGTTGAACGCTCTCTCTCAATCGTGCTAAGGTAGGATCTTCAATCTGATTCTCATATTGGCTAGCTGATGAAGCTCTTTCGTCAACCCCTGTGTACCTACCTCAATATGTACTAAGCTTCTAATGGACTTACGACTAAGAGCGTCTGTCACAACATTGGCTTTACCGGGATGGTACAATATCTCAACATCATAATCTTTCAGTAATTCAGGCCACTACGCTGCCTCAAATTCAACTCCTTCTTCTTGAAGATGTATTGTAAACATTTGTGATCTATGTAGATGTCAACATGGACACCGTATAAGTAGTGCCACCATATCTTCAAAGCATATATTATTGCAGCCAATTCCAAATCATGAGTCGAGTAATTATTTTCATGCTTCTTCAATTGTCTTGATGCATAAGCAATCACCTTCCCACGTTGCATCAATATTGTTACAACCCGTAAATTCGTACGTTAGATTTCGCCGTAAGATAGTTCACATATATGAGCCTAAGAACCCGGAAAATAGTTCAAAAAGTCAAGAAAAGAGCAAAAGGCTTCGCCAAGCTGGGAATGCGGTCGCAAAACCCACATGCGAGCCGCATTTCTCACACTGAAGTCGCAGACCAAGACAGATTTCTGGGCAGAAATCTGTGTCAGGAATGCGGTCAGTATGCGATCGCATACTGAAAATGCGGACCGCAAAAATGACCTCCTTCATCGCATAATGAGATAAATTTCTGAGCCACGATTTTTGTCCATAATGCGAACCGCATGTTGATTCTACGACGAGAATGCAGTCGCGGACCTGTAGGCGTCAGACACGTGTGTCACTTATTTACTGACCTATAAAAGGGGCTTAGACCAGCTAATTCACCATTTTTCTGAAACCCAAACCGAGTAGAACCCATGCAACCCTTCCCAAGGAATCCTACACAAGCCCTAATCAATTTCCCTCTCTTCCAAGTTCTAATTGGGGGAAAGAATCTAGAGATTGAAGGATTAGGGAAAAGCCCTAGCTGATTTTCCTCCTTTTCAAGCCCTAATTGAGAGTGAAACCTAGAAGTTGAAGAACCAAGGAAGAGGGCTGAGTTATCCCACATCCAAGGTAAGTTACTAATATCTTTCATGCATTCTTTCTCCTGTGAATTCATGGTATTTCGTTCTATGCATGTAAGCAACTCATGGGATGGTGATTGGAAGCCATGAGTTCAAGTTAACTAGTGGTAATAGACTGGGTTGTGGTTGTTTTGGGTTGCTATTGGGTTCCATGTCTTACTACTATTATTGTGGAGCTTTAGAAGAAGAAGGGTGTGGAGAAACACCATATAAATTTAGGGCTGTGATTGATTGTAACTATAACGTTTAGAGGATAACGATAGAATCATTTCTTTCATTTTTGACTAAGGAAATTGTGACTGTACGAAGCTTGAAATTGGCACAGAGAATACCAGGTATGTGAGGCTATCCCTTTCTTTCTTTTGCACGACTCTAATCATATACAATACAATGAACGAGCCCCAAAGATACTCTATTCTTAGAAGCTAGGAGTGCTTGTATTGTTTCCCCTCTTATGGGAGGATTGGCGTGTTGTTATTTCTTCGACCTTACGTCGCCATGAAAGTATGAATCATATGATTCCAGCATGCATTGTATATGTTTTACTCTACCGAGCCGCGCTATAGTCGGCCGGGTATGGCACCTATCGTGCAACTATACGTATGTATATGTTTTATTCTACCGAGCCTTATGAAGTCCGGGTACGTTTTTACCGAGTCTATTACGGCCGGGTATGATATGATGATGATGAAGCCCACAGAGGCGTATGTATATGACGATGATAAGGCCCACAGAGGCGTATGTATATGACGATGATAAGGCCCATAGAGGCGTATGTATATGATGATGATAAGGTCCCCAGAGGCGTACGTATATGATCAATTTAAAAAGGATATATATATGTATATGCATGTGCACATCAGGCATGTCATGATTAGTCGCCCTCAAAGGCATTCAAATAGTACAAGTTGTACATTTCTCATCCTGACGCATATTATTGTTCTTATACTATGTTTTCTGTCTTACATACTCAGTACATTATCCGTACTGACGTCCTTTTATTTGCGGACACTGCATGTCGTGCTGCAGGTCCGGGCAGACAGATAGACGAGGCTCCCCCACCACAGTAGGCTATCCAGTTCGGGGATATTGGCGAGATCCATCCTTCGGACTAGCCGTAGTCTTGGTATGCATTTTGGATATAGGCATTATGGGCATGTCGGGCCCCTGTTCCGGCACAGGTTGCATTACGTATGTTTCAGTAGAGGCTCATAGACAATAGGTAGTGGGTTGACTTGCGTACAGTTGGAAATGCCTTGTCGGCAAAAGTATCTTTTGTTATATAGTTTTTGTATGAAGGCCTTGTCGGCCATGGTATATTATATATGTATGTTCATATCATTGTACGGTATTTCTGCTGATATGTATGAAAATGTCGTTATCGAAAGGTTTGAATGCATTATGATTATTGCTTGCCATTTATACTAGCCTCGTCGGCCTTATAAGATAATAAGAAAGGTAAGATGAAAGGTACGCCGGCGCTCGGTGAGCAGGGTCCGGGTGCCAGTCGCGGCCCTCCGGCTTGGGTCGTGACAAATATGAACCCCAAACCTATACTTAAGGCATCACAATATACCACATTACTTTTTGTTCCTTCTGGGAGAATGAGCACTGGTGTGGATGTTAATCGATTCTTTAGCTCTTGAAAACTACGTTTACAAGCATCAGATCACTGGAACTTGGTAGCTTTCTGTGTTAACTTAGTCGATGGTGCTAACATAGAGGAAAACCCTTCTACAAACCGTCTATAAAATTCTACTAGCCCTAGGAAGCTGCGGACTTCTGGCGGTGTTGTAGGTCTTGGCCAATTCTTCATTGCATCAATCTTCTGAGTGTCGACACTAATAACCTTGTCAGATATCACATGGCCAAGGAATGTTACTAAGTTTAGCTAGAATTCACATTTCCAGAGCTTAGCATATAACTTGCAATCCTGAAGGGTCTGTAATATTATCCGCAAGTGGCCCGTATGTTCCATCTCTGAACGAGAATACACCAGAATGCCATCAATGAATACGATCACGAACACATCAAGATAGGGCCTGAATACACTATTCATGAGATCCATAAAAGCTGTTGGGGGTATTTGTTAGCCCGAACGGCGTCACCAAGAACTCAAAGTGTCCATATCTTGTCCGGAAGGTCGTCTTTGGAATATCCTTCTCCTTAACCCTCACCTGATGATACCCTGAACGTAAGTCAATCTTTGAGAAATACTTGGCACCCTGGAGTTGGTCAAACAGGTCGTCAATCCTTGGAAATGGATATTTGTTCTTTATAGTAAACTTATTCAATTATCAATATCAATACACATCCTTAATGACTACCCCTCTTTCTTCCGCACGTACAACACTGGCGCACCACAAGCTGAAGTGCTAGGCCTAATGAAGCCCTTATCCAGTAAGTCCTTCAATTGCGCCTTCAACTCTCACAACTCTGCCGGGGCCATCTTGTATAGAGGGATAGAGATCGGTTGAGTGTCAGGCAACACATCAATGCTAAACTCAACCTCCCTTTCAGGAGGAAGACCTGGGATTTCATCTGGGAAAACATCCGGAAATTCATTGACCACGGGGATTGACTGTAGAGTAGGCAGCTTTGCCTCTGCATCCCTACCGCGAACGAGATGATAAATTTAACCTTTTGAGATCATCTTTGTTGCCTTAAGATAGGAAATAAACCTACCTTTCGGCGTAGCAATGTTCCCCTTCCATTCGATGACGGGTTCACCAGGAAATTGAAACCTAACCATCATCGTACGACAATCAACATTTGCATAGCATGAGGCCAACCAGTCCATTCCTATTATCATATCAAAATCAACCATTTCTAAATCAAATAAATTTGCCGAGGTTTGACGACTACAAATCATCACTGTACAACCTCTATATACCCTTCTAGGAATCACAGATTCTCCTATCGGAGTAGATACTGCAAGTGGTTTACTTATTACTTCAGGTTTGACGCCAAACTTATTAGCCACAAAGGGTGTCACATATGATAATGTAGATCCCTGATCAATCAACGCATGTACATCATAAGAAAACACAGACAATATACCTTTAACAACATCCAGAGATGATTCGAGATCATGTCGACCTACTATAGCATATGTTCGATTTTGAGTACCACTCAAACTCGACACTGCACCTTTACCTCACCACGACTTGTCGACTGCTGAAAACCATGTGCTGGAGGTTGAACTGATGAGGAAGAACCAGACACGAATCCAATCGGCTGAGCCATACCACCACCTCCTCTGTTAGGGCAATCCCGTATCCTATGGCCAGGCTGTCCACAAGAATAGCACGCATTAGAACCTCGACGGCACAGTCCAAAGTGGGCCTTGCCATACTGATCACAACGAGGTGTTGGGGGTCTCGTCTGACTAGTTGATATTTGAGCCCGATGCCCGCGAACTCTGACCTAAACTAGAATAGGTAAATCAATCGTACCAAGGCCTCTGAAACTGTGGAGGAACACTAGCTACAGGTGGCGCCAAACTGCTTGAAGACTGGGGCCTGGTACTACCTCTGAAGTTACCAGAATACCTGCAAATCTCGCCCTCTTATGTTGGCCCCTATCCTGCTCCTTATCTGCCCTTTGCTGGCACTTACAATCCTCTTGCGTCTGGGCATAAGCCTGAATACAGGAAATATCCATACCCTCTACCAAGGAGGCTGTCGTGCACTCATTTATCAGATGTGGTCCCAACCCGTTCACGAATAGGTGCAACCTATCGCTCATCTCGTCCACCATATGGGGAGCATACTCATATTACCCTGTCGAAGGTTCAAGAACTTATCAGCTCTAGCTTGTCGTATCTCAACTAGCAAGTAGTGACAAAGAAAAGCCTCAGAAAATTCCTTCCACATGGGTGGAAGGGCGTTCGGACCCCTGGATCTCTCCCAACTATCATACCAGAAAACTACTGAATTCCGTAACCAATAAGAAGCCAACTTTGCTGCCTCCGTACCACTAGCATGCATAACCCACAGTGTATGATGAACCTGATCAATAAAAGTCTGCGGGTCCTCCTTGGGGTCTGATCCGGTAAACACTAGAGGGTCTATATTAATAAAATTATGAACTCTCGCACTAACCAGTTTATTAGCAGCACCGGTATTCTGCCTTTGAGCCTAAGCAGCTACCAAGCAAGTCCACAACTGTACCACACTCCTCATATCCTAATCTATAGTGCCAGACGGAGGAACTAGAGGTGCTGGGTGCCTCCAAATTTCCTCTGGAGGAGAAGGAGTAGATGAGGTATGAGACGGCACCTCACTCTGAGGCTCACTTTGGCCTCCTCTAGCTGGAGGCAAGGACTGGTACCCTCTCCCGCAGCAGTATAAAGCCGTCTACTAATCGCTTGCTTCCTAGTCGAAGGTATCGCTGAAAGGAAACATGTTGAATAGTAGAGACGAACACTTACGACCCAACTGTACGCATGATCTAGATTCAGGAAGAAGGTAACAACTCCAAAATGTCATGTAGCCTCTTGATTATAAA
This sequence comes from Nicotiana obtusifolia, assembly GCA_002018475.1. Lineage (NCBI taxonomy): Eukaryota > Viridiplantae > Streptophyta > Magnoliopsida > Solanales > Solanaceae > Nicotiana > Nicotiana obtusifolia. The sequence goes on along the minus strand of MCJB01000234.1, from coordinate 3,485 downwards.
TGTGGCGCGCCACACATCTATAATCAAGACTCTACTAGACACAACTCATAGACAAACCCTAGGACATACTTGGTCTGATACCAAGTTTGTCACGACCCAAACTGGAGGACCATGACTGGCACTCGGTCCACACATGCCGAGCACCAAAGCACATTTTATCTAACCTTTCTAATTATCTATAAGGGCCGACGAGATCAATATAAATGGAAGACATAAATCCTAAACAACCAATAATGACAGTTAATGGCATGAACATATATACCATGGGCCGACAAGGCTATCATGAAGCTATGTATAAGGTACGAGCTGGCAAGCTGCCATGAGAGACCATAAAACAAAAATCAGTCGACAAGACAATCCAAACTATACATGAGTCGACACCTGTCTATGAGCCTCTAAAGGAACATAAGTGTTGCAACATTGCCGGAATAGGGCACAGACATACTCATAATGTCTATAACAAAAATGCATACAAAGATCATGGCAAGGCCGGAGAAGGGATCTCGCCAAGAACAGCTAATCTGGGCAGGCTACTATGGTGGGGGAGATTCGCCTACCTGTCTATTAGGACCTGCAACACGACATGGAGCGTCCACAAATAAAAAGGACATCAGTACGAGTAAAGTACTGAGTATGTAAGGAAGGAAAGCATATGTAAGAATAGTGTTGTAAACAGGGATAGAGAATATATAACCTACAACATCTGGGTGCCTCTGAGGGCTACTAACATAAAATGCATGATATATATATATATATATATATATATATATATAGACACACACACACACACTTTTAAAACATACGCTTCTGTGGGCATCATCATCATCATATCGTACCCGGCCATCACAAGGCTCGGTAGAATCATACCTGGCCACGTGGAGCTCGGTATAACCCAACTGATTTGTGATTGCACAATAGGTGTCGTACCTGACCGACTATAGCGCGGCTCGGTAGAGTAAAATAGATACATATATATGATGCGTGCTGGACTGATTGGAATCACATTTTGAACCTTTTGGAGTGACGTAAGATCGGTATCCTCCGTGCACATTATTAGGATTAAATTTTAATCAAGAATCTAATAAGAACCAGGAAGTACCAACGACATTGATAACATAAGAATAAGAGACATAACATCAACAAAAATCGTTCAATAAGAAGGGAAATAATGTAAGTACTACTAGCTTCTAAGAGCGGAGTATCTTTGGATGCTCGTTCATTGCAGTATGAACAATGAGAGTCGTGCAAAATAAGGAAAGGGATAGCCTCACTTACCTTGTATATACTGCCCAACCTCCAGCTATGAAAATGCCACGACTCCTTAGTCTACAATAAGAGAAACTACACTATCGTTATCGTTTAAGCGTCATAACTATTATGTATCAATTGTAACCAATTATACGAGGAAACGTACAAAACCTCTCTTATTTATATGACTTCCCACCAACCAACAACATTACTAACAAGCCTTTCGATATATATCTGACAAGTCCTAGCTTCAACGTCTTAGCCGAAACATGGATAATCGTAAATTCATGTAGGGTATGAGGTTCCTTACCCTTAAAAAGAAATAACAACTCCAATTTGACCTTAATTGGCCATGAAATATCCCTCCAATGCTGCCACAAGAACAAGGAAGCGAAGCTCAATTATTCGGCACTACAATCAATTTAGAAGACTTGAAATCACCTAGGGTTGATATAAAACTTCAGGGAGTATTTTTACAGAACATAAACAAATTAAAACAACCTTGCACACGAGATGGAACGACACAAAAATCAGCAACAACAATATGAACAAGAAACTAACTAGCGCCACGGGATTCCCGACACTTGATTTGTGTTGTTTGCCCTTTGTTTTGGTCTTGGATCATGAGAGAACCTTGAGAGAGTGTTCTTAGGGTTCTAAGGTTTGCATATAATGAAGACTAATGACTTAAAACGGGGTTGAGGCGTGTTATATATATCCACATGTCTTAACCCCTATGTGGGCCCCATAGAGAGCTTCTTGGCGCAGTGTCTTGAAAACGCAAATATCTCTCAACTCTGAGATCGTATCAACAGACGGTTTAATGCGTCAGAAATGAGACTCATAGATCTTCAATTTGGTGGGTAGATCACCCATAAATTCCAAGTAAATTGGGTGAAATTGACCTAAATTTGAAGTAAAACTATGAAGGTAAGTTGCGACAACTTTTGCCGACTTTTGTTTCATATCTCGTTTGACTTCAAGACTTATGATACGGATATTATATGATTAAAATACCTTAAAACATGACCTCTTGGTAATATTAATCACCTATAGATTTACCTGAAAATACGGGTTACAATATCCTCTATTCGTTTAACTTCTAATACTTGTTAACCACTCTTATACACTGTTGTATCATTAAGACCAATAGAATTAAATTCTTATCATCTCAAAGATAATCTCTTCTCAAACCTGCGTTGACTAACTTACGGCATAATCTAACGTATGCAAATATGGGTTGTAACAGTGCCTTGATCTCAAATTATAGACACTGGCACACTGTGAAGGCGAATATTCTCGCGAATGTAAGTCTCCGCCAACTGCTCTGAAGAATAAGTAGTCCCAACTGGAATAAAGTGTGCGAACCTGGTCAGCCAATCCACAATCACCCAAATAACTTCGAACTTCCTCTATGTCTGTTAGAACCCAACTACAAAATTCATGGTCATCCGCTCCCATTTCCACCTCTGGAATCTGTAGCCTCTAAAGCATCCACCCGCTATTTGATGCTCATACTTTACATGCCGAAAGTTAAGGCACCGAGCTACAAACCCCACTATATCCGTCTTCATTCTTCTCCACCAATAGTGTTGTCTAAAGCATCTTCACGGCACCTGGATGAATGGAATACTGCAAACTGTAGGCCTCCTCAAGAATAAACTCACATAGCCCATCTACATTAGGCACACAAATACGACCCTGCATCCTCAATACCCCATCATCCCCAATAGTAACATCTCTGGAATCATCATGTTGAACCGTGTCCTTAAGGAGAAGCAAACGGGGATCATCATACTGGAGTTCTCTGATGCGATCATATAAGGAAGACCAACAAACCACACAAGCTAGAACCCGGCTGGGCTCCGAAACATCTAATCTCACAAATTGGTTGGCCAAGGCCTGAACATCAACTGCAAGTGGTCTCTCACCAACAGGAATGAATGCAAGGCTACCCATACTCACTGCCTTTCTACTCAAGGCATCGGCCACCACATTGGCCTTCCCAGGATGGTACAGAATAGTGATAACATAGTCCTTTAGCAGCTCCAACCATCTCCGCTGCCTCAAATTTAGATCCTTTTTGTTTGAACAAGTGTTGGAGACTCTAATGATATGTAAACACCTCACAAGACACGCCGCATAAATAATGCCTCCAAATCGTCAATGCATGAACGATGGCAGCCAACTCCAAATTATGGACAGGGTAGTTCTTCTCAAGGGGGTTCAACAGATGC
>MCJB01000233.1:0-19609 GCA_002018475.1 Nicotiana obtusifolia | reverse complement strand
GCTACACCAACTGCACCGATACTTTCAACCGGTGAAAGTTCTTCTCAATTAAGCAAACGACATGCTGGGATGAGCAGCTTTGGAGGACTTGATCAGAGGCTGCTTTCAGAACAAGATGACTACGGGGAGGAATACAGCGAGTTCCAAGTCTACTTGATCCAGTATCCGAAGAAATTTACAAGTTTTGGAACTCACGATCTATTGGATTACTAAAAGAGTCAAGAAGCACAATTTTCAATACTCTCAAAAATAGCCTGCGATATCTTGACAATTCAAGCGTCATCAGTTGCGCCGGAGAGTGCTTTCAGCCAGGGAAGATTTCAGATTGGAGATCATCGACATTCACTGAGAGAAGAAGCAATAGAGACAGGAGTCCTATTCAGAGATTGGATCATAGCAGAGCGAAGAAACTTTGGAATACTGGAGCTTTCACAGAAAAAAGATAGAGCATACATGGATCAAATATTGAGCGACAGAACAAGCGAAGAAGGGAATCAAACCAACGAGACGGAAGATGAAGAAGATCAAGAAGAAGACGACGACGAACCGGAACAACAACAACCTGTTCCAAAGGAAAAGCCTACAGCTATATTAAAAAAACTAGCGAGCATGTTTAAAAGAATGTAATTTTATACATCAAATTACATATTAATAAAATTTCTCCAAGTTCACATCACAACTCTTGTGTTCTTATATTTTATAATTTTACTAACTTTGAATATATTTCAAGGTTTGAAATTTGAATATAATTATAAATTTTGAAACTAATTCAAAGTTTGTAAGAATATTATTGTAACTTCTTTAATTCTAAGTTTTAACTTTGAAACATACTTTTCATTTCAAATATATATTCAAAGTTAGTAATATTTAGTTGTTATATTTTCAAAAACTTATAATTTCCAAATACTAGATTACTACAAAATTTATAATTTTACTAACTTTGAATATATTTCAAGGTTTGAAATTTGAATCTAATTATAAATTTTGAAACTAATTCAAAGTTTGTAAGAATATTAGTGTAACTTCTTTAATTCTAAGTTTTAACTTTGAAACATATTTTTCATTTATTTATAAAGTTAAATAAAGGAGGCAAATGGCAATTATTAAAAAAAAATAAAAAAAAAGAATATAACCGGGTGACTGGCCGGACCGGCCGGATAAAACTGACACCGATACCGGTCACGATCCGGTCGGAGTATTTTTAACCGGGGTGGCCGGACCGGAAATGACCGGTTAGGTCCGGTTCTAGCCTAGTAAATGTACCGGACCGGACCAGAAAAAAATCCGGTCCGTGACCGGACCGGACCCGTTGCCACCCTTAGCTTCAGTTTTGTAACTGAGCTATCACCGCCTGTTGAGCCTGCAACATTTCGAAGATTATTCGTAGGTTGATCCTGTCCCCTTCAACGTTTTGGGGGTTTCGAGTTACCGATCGGACTCCTTTATGAATGCTATTTTCGGGGGTCGATAGGCGGGTCCGCATCAACAGCCAGGTGTGAATTAGCATCAACAAGATCTGCAGTCGGGATCTCGTTACCAGGTGCTATATTGTTATTTTCACCTTGGTCACCGGACTCTTTGTCAACACGCAGAGGTACCGATTGAGAGTTTGACATTTCTGTGTTATAGCCTGGAATCAAAGACACTTCAAAGAACAAGTGTGAAGCAGTGTGTGTGTGTTATGGAAATTTATATCAAATAACCACTATTATCCTTAGCCCCACGGTGGGCGCCAAACTGTTTACCCTTAAAATCGGATAACAATTGAATTTGTTCGCGGTTTTAAGGATATGTAATCTAATTTGATACAAAAATGATAAACCAAATTCTCAAAATTGGATAACAATTGAATTTATTCGCCGTTTTAAGGATATGTGATCTAATTTGATACAAAAATGAGAAACCAAATTGAAATTAAAATTAATGATAAAAAATAAATACAAACCACACAAGTTGGGCCGAGATTCCCGCCATGATGCTCGACCTGTTACGGATATTTTGGTCTTCCGTTATTTTGGTTCGACGATCTTCCCTCGAGCATGTTCGGGGTCAGGGTCGGTTCTGAATTACGGGCTCTGTGTTCTCGAGGACAGATATTCTAACCTCATGTTCTGCTTCGATGAAACTCGGGATCAATCTTCAATCCTTCACATTCCGAGCCCGATCTGCCGTGCAATAATCAAGTCCGATTTCGATCGTATATAATTATCGCTTAATTTACAAATCAAATTAGTTTTTAAACTGTGTCTAATTAAATGATATCACGTAGGAAAAGAGAGGGCACGTACATATATTGTCCAAAAGCAGCTTATAAGCTTCAAGTTCGACGTTAACGTTTGTTTAAAATGCTAGCTCTTTGCATGAGATGCTTTTATGCTAATCTAGTTATTGACCAAATGGATTCAAAATCAGCTTAGGACTGTAACACTTGCTATTGGTACCACCAAAATATTGCGGTGGGTCGATAAATACCCTCTATCCTTAACAAGAGGCCAATGATTTGAACCTAAAAATGAAGTCACCTCTAATAAGGAGGGTTTTACCTTTAAAATAGAATTTTCTACATAAATTCAAATTGATAGTCGAACAGCAAATGGAAAAGAAGCGATTTTCTCCGATGGGACAGTGTACTAGTCAAAAGTACCATAATTTAACCATGATTTTATAAATTGTCGTTTTTTTAACTTATTTTGAAAAGTGATTTTAAGTATCAAATTACGAATAAGGACATGAATAAATTTACTTAACAGTTACTATTATAAGTAAATAAATAATCTCAAAATTTTCTTATTAAAGATAATAATTAAATCTTTTCATTTTGGTAAAATATGAAAATAAAATTAAAAAGTACTTTAATTCTTTTAATATGATTTAAATATAATCATTCAAAAAATATAAAAGCATTCGCCCCTGAAGTAACAATATATTAAAAAGCTATTCTAAAAATAAAAAGAAATGCTTATACATTAATATCCTAAGTATTAAAATAAATAAGGTTATTTTGGTATATATTATATTTTGTTAAGGGTATTTTTGGTAAGAAAAAAAATCAAAACTGCTTCTGCTTCTGCTTTTGGAAAGAAGCTACTTTTTTCTGCTTGTAAGAAACTGCTTCTGCTTCTTCTTAAAGCACTTTTTTCCCCCAAAAAAAACTTGGCCAAACACTGTAAGTTGAGAAAAAGAGTACTTTTAAAGAAAAAAATACTTTTGACCTTTGGAGAAACTTGACCAAACATACTATAAGTCTTGTCAACCTCCTTGTTAATTGTGTAAAGACCAAAAAAAACTTCCCTTCTTGTGTCGCACCAACCATTTTCCAAGACATATTTTCATACTCCAGGTGCAAAGGCCACACAGCACAACAAATAATTGATTTCTCGAGTTGATATTAACCAACAAACTATCCAAAATGATAAGAAAAAATGACTTGTAATTAACTGATCCGATTTGATATTAACCAAATAAACTGATAACGAAATCGCACCAAACATCTGAAACCATAGTTTTAATTTTTGTTATCTATAAAAATATTTATTGTTATAAAATTGTAATAGTATTTTGTTTACATTTTCAGAATTTATGTTCTTATATAACTTCGGTCCAAAGTTACGTTGTTCAAGATGTAGCTAATAACGTGTGCGGACCATGGAAGCCTACTGGTCCAGCGCATAGCCCAAACAAACAATTGGCTAAATGAAATGTTAGCGAGAATGTTACTAGTAACTGAGGAGATCAGTAGTGACTATGTATGCCCTTCCTATATATAAGACACATGCATAAAATTTTGTCTCAAATGAAATCACAAGTTGATTGTCTTATGTTTATGTTGGTTTGATTGGTCTATAAAACAAATAAATTTCTATTTCAGTGTTGGGTTGGATAGGACTCGATTCAATCAAATATGATCATAACTTTTAGTTAAGGTATCATATCGAATCGAACCAAAAAGAAGAAGGCAGCGAACCTCCTACCAAGAGGCTATTAAGGTTCCACTTGTGCAATTTGATTGTTGAGGGAATCAACGGGAAGGAAAAAGAACAACTGAAACCAAATCATGTACATCCGTCTCATTTATTTGAATTTCACCCCTTAGCCAATGGTTGGTAGACTTCTGGCTATACTGCAAAATCTTAGGGGGCAGTTCTTTCAGACTCTCCATCTTAAGTGATCTCTGAACCTTTCAAGTTCGATTTACCAGCTGGATGAAGCTTATTGAACCTTCCAAGTTCGATTTTTCAGCACTAATTAACTAATACTCCGAGATAAGCAAAGAAATTTTCTTACTGTTACAAGTAATAATTATATGCATTGTTCGGCACACTGCGAGATAAACTAAGTTTTGTAAATCATTTCTCAAGTTTTTATAATGAAAATGTATACTATATAGCATTTCTATATCATTTTCATTTATGCAACTTAGTTGGTTAGCACTATAGAATGACAAGAACTTAAGAAACCACCTTAATAATTTAGTAATCTTATAAACATTATGTACATAGCCCCTGTCCAGAATATCTTTGATTAAAATACTCTTAACGTAATTTTCTTCAAAAGGTATCAAATATTAGGTATAAAATCTTTGGAATTATGGATTTTGTGATCTGAACTTGGAAGGAAGCTGGTTCCGTGAAAATTTACTAACTACTAGAAATAATTCATCTAATATTATGTATTACAACGTCGGCATTACTTGTTTTTTGATTTTTCACCCACTATCCAGTACCCACTTTGAGTCTTACTAATCCGAATTTGCGTCGAAAAATCCCACTTGAAGGGATAAAGCGCTTCTTACCAAAGACAACTTCATTCCCATGAGTCAAATTGAAACCTCTTGTTAAAGATGAAGGAATATTTACCACCTCACCACAACCTTCGATGGTGGCTGTAAACATCTCATTCCATAGCTTGTGGTAAGTTCAATTCCTCGTTAATCCAGTTTTCCTAGTGATGGAAACGTAATGAAAGGTGATTAGTTATTCCAAATATTTAAAATTAAGCTGTGACCTCATGCTGAGAAATGGTAAGTTATTATATTTATTCCCATACGTTCAATTATTACTTTGTTGTTCCTTATCAAAAAAATATTACTTTGATGTTTGATGGTACACCCCACTTGCCCAGCATTTAAAGATACTGTTACACCAACCGAAACAAGAATATTGTCCATTGTACGGTGTATCCAGTTTCAAAGTACCTATTTACGGATATTGTCCTCTATTTCCTGGAAGTTTTCTACCTCAACATGCTTGATAAGTTGTTGGATTTACCACTTAGTCTGGCCCATGAACTACGAATACCACCGAATGGTTAAAAAGGAGGAGAAATAAAAAAACCATGTAATTTTCTATTTGAAAATGACCTGTGTTCGTTGCATGTTTGGTTAATTGGAACGCTGGATTTGTTATGCGAGGATAGGATGTGTGTATGAAGTAATGGAGGTAACATTCGCCATAAGAAACCAACTTTGAATGTTTCTATTTGAAACAGCCAGTTCTAAGATCTACTCTTGCTTGGAACGATCAGAAGTTCCATTTCAATCATTCTATCCAAGAACTTTGCCTCCTTTAGACTACAGCCCAAATGGGCAAATCAAGGATATTGTTTTAATTTAGCATCCAACATTCGAAAGCCACTGACCCTACTAATCCATCCAATCTATGTTGCTCATGTCCAATAAAAGGGTTAAGCGCTCATAGTAGAGAGATCTCAACCATCCTGCCACGCGATAAAACAAAGACATTATTTACTTGTAGAAAGTTTCTTCTTAGCGACCAAAGGGCAGCAAAATTAATGATTCTTTTCCAATCTCCAAAACCATCAACCGACTACTAGTTCAATCTTCTGGAAATGAGAATGTGGGGACTTGGAAATAATATGTAGTAGTACCATGCCTAAAGGACCTTCCGTACATGTGGCCTACTAAATGGAAACAAGACAATGCAATAATGTGGCCAAAATATTAATTCATAGATACAGACGTTTGCCAGCTAATAATGTTAGACCAATCAGTTCAAGTCAAATAGCCCAATTTTGAAATACTTGCAGAGGATGAGAGTTGAGATTAGGTTGGGAGGATGGGCAAATATTCATATCGAGACTCTGAATCTTGAAGTATGTAGTATGAAAAAGAAGCAAGATCCATTAAGGTAACAGCATCTAGGAAGCATCCAAATTCCAATATCACATTTATATAATTGGAAATTACATTTCTTATCCAGAAAATAATACACGTCTAGACAGATAGGCGGACAAAAAAATTAAACACTACGGATAACAATGTCACATGTATATGATGAACTACTTGCTTTCAGACAATACTCTTTAGAGAGACCATGTTGACTGAAAATTAACCAGTCATGGATGGCGAGCGAAGAAACACTGTCTTGGTAATCAGCAGATTAAGATCTAAAATTTGTTGCAGCTCACTATGCGAAAGAAATAGATGGTGTATCCAGATTAAGATGATACAACCTTTAAACTTCAGTAGGACTTATTTACACTGTGCCTACTGTTTGTACAAAATACATGTCACCTGATCAAGATATTACAAACATATAAACTGCAGGATAAATTTCTGCAAATTTAGTAGTCATACATTATTTGACATAGGTTTAAAGATCGACTGACTTAACTCCAGATGGGCTTCTAAATTAGAGAATAATGGTGGAAGCTTCAAAGAAGAATACTCTGCCCGCTTTGTCAATATTATAATTTATTGCAAGTGGTGTATCTGACATTTATACGAGTCCAAGTGTAAAACAGCTCTCTTTTTCTCAAGATGATATTATTACTTTTGCAAGTGATGTTATACAACCATAACGTATGACAAATCATCTTTTTCCACAAGAGTGACTCCCCTGCAAAACTAACAAACATGATTTCAGAGCTAGCATAAATACTATGTCAACACCTAGAGTTTATTGGGAACAGGTAACATAAATCAATTCTCAGGTTAGCAGTTATGAGATGATAATGCATTAGATAACTAGCAATACACGTTCATTCAAATCCACAGTTTGAAGAAGCATAAACTCCAGATACCTTAAGGAATTCCCCTTTGGCATTTCTAATTTGAAAAGCTAACTTTCCAGTAAAATAGGCACTTGTGTGGTCTTTGCTTCATCAAAAGCTGAAGACCAATGACCTGTTACAGTTGAAAGTCTTTTAAAACTTTTAAGTAAAATTTGGTGCATAATTTGCAAAAAGAACAAGGACGCCCTTTCTCATTTGTTTCACAATATTCTTTTGCAAGAAGATTGTCACAAAGAAGTATTGATGCAAAGATTATTGTGGCTATTTGATTAATCTTCTCTGCTTCCACATTCAGATCATTAAATTTTAACAGTCAACTGCTGGTTAACGTTCATGTGCCAGAAAGAATCCGCTATCAAAAGAGGAGGAGAATTTTATTATCAACTATTGGTTGGAGCTTTTAATTAAAAAATGACAAAAGAGTTTGGCATTAGAGTGGGTGTGCTTCGAGTTTTAAAAATTGGGTAAAAGTGACAAGTAGGTAATTGTCTAATCTCCCAAAATGTTTTTCAGTAGTTTTTGCTGAGAAAATCTATGGAAAATAAGTTTTATGGAAAAAGAATTTCAAAACATTGGTGGTCCTTTTGGACTGCATTTCGTAAGTTTTTGAATTGGAAATTACTTCAAGGAACATTCATTATCGGTTGATAGGTGGAAAAAGAATAATTTGTGTCCATTCTTCAGCTAGGTTTAGCGAAGCCAACCTGGCTGTTTCAATCAATAACTTTCGTAATTGTCGGAATAGCTTCTGGAGTTGTTGGAGAACACAGTTGGACATCTGTCTAACAAATATAAAAGTTATTCCAACAACTACTACAGTTGTCCGACAATCGTATGTAGTTGCTAGATAACTGAATAGTTGTTGGGACAACTAATGTAGTTGTGGAACAACTTCTGCAGTTGTTTGAAGAAATAGTTGGACAATTACACAAGTTATCCCACAATTTTTGGTAGTTATGGGACAAGTAATCGAGCTCTTTAGCAATTTTTAAGTTGTTTGATAAATCTATCTCCGGTAAGGACCACTGAAATATGTATCTTTATGATGTCAAGTATTGTGACCATCAATGGGGGGACCAAATAATAATAGGAGTTGATTTACATGGTGAATGGGTGGAAAATCCTACTCGCTATACTTAGTGTCCAAAGGGTTAAGAGACAATACCGATAGAGGTGAGCGAGGATATTACGTACGATGAGTTGATTGAGATAATTATTTCTAGGTTTGGATTAAATTGTGATATAGAGTATCTTTCCATTACAAACATGCTCAGCTTTGATGAAAAGCAAAAGGCATCTCTTTCTAAGAAAAGGGATGATCTTAAGTAGTTTGGGTTATGACTGGTATTTTGGCTAAACCAGGAGTATAAGAAGATCGCCTTGCATAGCTCGGTATTATCGTCCTCTTTGGCTGGAGCCCCTCTAAATTACTTGAGAAGGAATTGATTGCCTCCATCAGGGTATTATGCATTCACAGCAACATAGAACCATAAAAGTACTCATACCTAGTGTTTTGGTCACTCCAGGAGTATCTCCTCCCCTACCAAGATCTGTTGTGCATAGGAGTCTCCTCCTCCTACCCTACCAAAAGATTAGAAGCTTGGTTAGTCGATCTCCTCACAAATATCTAACATCATCTACCCAATACAATCTCTCTCAAGACTTTCCCTACCACTAACTTTCTCCATTCTTATAGTTGTTGCTAACTCATCTTTTAAAGCATCAATACTGGGGTTTGGACTATCTTCAAAGGGCTAAGAGGTTGTTTGGTACGAAAGGATAAGGATAATAATCCCGGGATAGAATTTGAGATTGTATTTATCTCATGTTTAGTCATAGGTATTAGCTAATCCCGAGATAAATTTTACAATAAAATGGTGAGATTAGCTATCTCGTGGAGAAGGTTGGATAACTAATCCCATGGGATATCCTTGTCTAACTCACTATTGTACCGAACGATCCCCAAATGTCTTGAATGTATGCCTCCCTTTCTCTCTGTTTGTTGGAAAAAAGAAAAAGGTGCACAATCTGTTTCTACATTTCACAAAAAAAAAAAAAAAAAAAAAAAAAAAAAAAAAAAAAACTCTTATGCTTTTTTTAGCACAACTACTGAAGTTATGCAACAACTTCAATCGTTATTCCCACAACTTCAGTTGCCCAAGAATTGAACTTATTGTTCCCGCAACTGCATAGTTGGTCCAACAACAACTAGAGTATTGTTTACTCAAGTAATTGGTGCAGAACACATCCGAAGTTATGTAGCCAGGAGAATCTACATTTGTCGCATAAGCGGGTTTTACCGCCAACCATCTAATCATTCTTGGAATTGATCTCTTCCTTAGCCATTTGTCGAACTATTTGAATGCTTCAAATGTCCAAGTCTATATTGTAATAAGTGAAATGAGTTTAATATACATCAACAACAACATAAAACCAAAATAATAATTTAACTCAAAATTAAAATGGAAACACATTTTAATTACTTACCGTGAACGCCCACATGAAGTTGTAAAGGTTATTATTGGGTTTTGGATGGTTTCATTTCTTTCACAAAATATTAAATGGTAAGGCCGAAGCTTATTCGACTCTCATGTATATGAATTGAATACGACGTTACTTTTAACTAGTTGGTGTCTAACTTCTTTTTTGCACATAATATGTTGTTCAAGAACCAAACCATGCTCATTGTTACCTTTTGCATTTTCGCTGGATACTTTATCTTCTCAATGAAGAAAAGAGAGTTAGCAGACTTCCTACTATCACCCACATTTTCACCCTCTTTTCCAACCTCTACTAACTGCTGAATAAGGAGGGGAGAGAATGACATCGGAGTCCAGTCACGATAGCGAACTAATTGATGCCAAAATAAATAGGCATGTTATTGTAATAACACCAAAACTCTTTTCTTTTTACCTTTTCTTTTACATAAGACTCTGGTTGGTGAAAAGGAAACACATAGCGGTGAACAGTCAAGTGAAGAAGAAAAAAATGGTGAGATTACAACTTAGCAGTCGAATGAAGAAGAGGAGGAAGATAGAACTGTGGCTGATGACATGGGTGAGAACCAGGTTAGTGAAGAAAGAAATGAGTGTAGTACAAATTAGCATTCAACTGAATGTGTAAAGACCATTGAGGCATTGACATCAGCAGCCGTTGCTGGATCAGATGATGATGTTTATGGTGATAATAATTCTAAAGGTACTGGATCATCAAATGATGTTGGTGATGCTGACAGTGATCTCAAGGCTCTTTCGATCCTAAATGTGTAAAGACCATTAACATTGAAACTAGGATTTAAGACCCACCTGCACATGTCTCAGCCTTAATGAGTCAAAGGTCACTGTGAGATCCGGCTTTGGAAATTAGTTGTTATGTTTAGAAAGCTTTTGATCAATGAGGGTATTACAACAACAACAACAAAACCAGTACAATCCCACGTAGTGGGGTCTAGGGAGGGTACTGTACGCAACCTTACCCCTACCTTGTGGAGATAGAGAGGTTGTTTCCAATGATCAAGGAGGGTATTGAGAAAGGAAATTCGAAAAAAGTTATTTTGATCACTTTTTAGACTTGCAAAAAGCTGAAGTGCTACAGCTCCTAATGAAGTTGGTGTATGTCCTTCTTCACCAAATCTTCTGTGAAATAAAAAAGAGCTTTGGTATGATTACAATGGCATGCCTATTTGTTTTGACATCAATGAATTCGATGTCATGACTAAGAGCAAAAGGTGGCAATGAGCGTATTATTGCACAACATATTATGAAAAATATGCAAAAAAGAAGTTAGACACCGACCGGTTAAAAGTGGCGTCGAATAAAGAATTATTCGACTTATATCCATGGGGTCGAATAAGCTTCGACCTTACCATTAAATATCTAGTGAAAGAATCTAAACCATCCAAAATCCAATATAACCTCTACTTTCCATGGGCATTTGAGGCAACTAATTAAAATATTTTTCCATTTTATAGTTTTGAGTTAAATTACTATTTTGATTTTATGTTGTACATTACATTGCATTTCACTTACTACAAAATAGACTTGGCCATTTGAAGCTATTACAGTAGCTCAACGCAGTGTTTTGGAGAGCGAGCAGTGGAAAAAAGCGACGAGCCCTTGCTTCATCGAAGCAAGAAGCGTGAAGCGAAGCGCTCGCTTTTTTCATGTGAAGCGCAATTTACTACATAAATAAAAAATATTAAATAGTCATAGAAAAATGGCCAAGAACTCAATAAAAATGAGATATTATTAGACAAGAGGAACAGATAATACTAGGTTCTTGGGTATTCCTTGTAGAGAATAGCTAGCTGGGAGATGTTATGCTACGCTTTGTACTGTTATCCTTGGTGATTAATAATAATTTTAATTACCAAAAGAAAATGACATATTAAGCAAATCTTTCAATTCTTAAATAAAAAATAAGTAATAGATACTAGAACTAGATAGTCAATAATCCTCATAAGTCGTAACATATTAAGCAAATGCAAAACCAAATCACAAAGGGAGCAACATCTTATTCTTCAACAAGATCTCCAAACTATTGAAGTGTCATCATGTTCGAGTAATTACATTGGTCATCTTCTTCTTCATCGGAGGCTTCATCAATTGGGGTTCTCGATATGTGTTTGCTTGCATATAAGAGACACTACTCGAGCTTTTGCCCCCTTACTTGTACTTTTCCTTTGCGGTCTGCTTTCATTATGAATAAAAACTTATAATTTGCAAAAAAAAAAAAAAAAAAAATTGGGGTTCTACTTGAACTTGAAGCTACTCTTTCTTTGCTCCTTAAAGTACTCCCCTCCCTCAAACCATAAATATTCTCCTCAACTCCACTTGCCATAGCAACACGACCAAAAGTGAGATCTTCTCATTCATATACTTCTTCCTTTTCATGATTTTGAGGGCTCCAGTTAACCAATTCATTTGCTTCATCAATGTTATCCAATAAAATTGGATCAATGATATTGTGAGCTTTGTAGTGACGCGCCAATGTTCTATTATATTTAACGAATACTAGATCATTGAGTTTCTTTAGCTCAAGCCTATTACTCTTCTTAGTATGACTCTGTACATAAGTTGTAGAAAGTAATTAAGAGGAGTACTCAGGACAATTGATATACACTTTAGTTTAGTAATAACCAAATTGCATCCACCATTCAACCGTAAAAGTATTATTTTAGAAGTTAATAACTTAAAAGTTGAAGCTCTAAAGAGTAAAAACAATTGAAACAACTTGCTCACTTGGTGATAATTTGGTCCTAGCTCTAACGGTCGAACCTAATCCAAATATTCTATCTGCTTGCATGTATGCTAAGCTCCTCCCCTTTTCGTCTTGCATCGCTTCATCTGGCACCAACCTCGCAATACATGCGGGATATGCCCCACACTTCTTTATCTAAAGTCTTCTTCTCTTTATTTATATATTTGAACCCGGGGTTCAAAATATGCCCTGCTGCATGCAAAGGTTGATGAAATTGATCCGTCCACCTTGCATCAATGATTTCAAAAACTTTCCCATATTTCTTCTTATCTTTATCAAATGCTTTCTTGATAGCTTCTTTGACCCTATCCATGGCTTCATAAATGTATCTTACTGGTGGTTTTCTCTCCCCATCCACCAAAAGAAGTACAGTAAGCAAAGGATTACCAACTTTAAGTGCTCGTTCCAAAAATATGGACCAACAATATAACTCGCAACTTCTTTCCCAAGAGCTTCCTTTGCATAGGTACCCTCATTCCATTCAGTGGACATGAACAAGGTTCTCAAGTATTTCTTTTGCAAGTAAAAACTATGCAAAGTCATGATAGCTGTCGCGAATCTGGTCTTAACCGATTTCACTAAATTTCTTTGGTTTGTGTATCTCCTCATTATGTTCAATAAAAATGGCCTCTGACTAAAGTAAGAATGTATCTTAATCGCCTCAGCAAAAACAATAGAAAATCAAATTTCATAGTTAATAAGTATAAACAATTAACATGAAGGTTAAAAAAGAAAACTAGAACCACTTGATCACCTGTAGAATATGGGACTAACTTGAAAATGTCACCAAACATCAAAGTTGATATAATGGGCAACACAAGGAGTCTAAAAAATGTTCGGGAACACTCTCCTTCAATATGTCACCCGCTTTTTTATTCTCACTCGTGTTATCAGTCACAACTTGCACAACATTTTCCTTCCCAATTTTCAATACAGTCTACTCAAACAAGTTGAACATTATATTGGAATTGGTAGAAGAGTCACTAGCATCATAAGATTCAAGAAACACACTACCTCTTAGAGAATTCACCCCCAAAACATTAATGACCATTTTCTCATTTTTTGCTGTCCATTTATCCATCATAATGGAACATCCGTTAATTTGCCACTGCACCTTATGCTCCTCAACAATCTCATTTGTCTTCTCCACCTCCTTTTTTAGACAAGGAATTCTTACTTCGTGATAGGTAGGGGGCTTCATTCCGGGGCCATATTGTCCCACGACCTCAATGAATTCACCAAAACCATCAGTGTAATTGACACAATTGAAAGAGAGCCCTGAATCATACATTCACCAAGCAAAAGCATCTACAGCGCGCTCCCGTAAACTCTTCCCGCAAGAATATAAATCAATATCTTCACCTTTTCTCTTTTCATTTGGTTTTTGCGAGAAATAAAAATTGAGAGGACCTTTCACATTGCTACCAGTGGATGATCCACTTCCACTAGTTGAAATCTTTCTTTGAGACTTTGAGTGACGCGGCCCATTGATATATCATTGGCTTCAAAGTCATCCTCATCCACTTGACTATCTCACCAACAAGATTAACCATAGATGCTCCATGGCTCATTGGATTTTTTAACTCCTTTTTTTTTTTTTTTTTTTTTTTGCAACATACCCTCTCATTTCTTCCTTAACAGAATCCGGAACATTTGGGCATACTTTGACATCTCTGTAACCACAAATTAGATGTTTCTTGTGATGATGTATTGCACTGTTAAAAATGATCCAAGCTGGATCATTTTTTTTGGCTTGATGCCACTGAATAAAAAGACAGAATTTACTACAATCACCCCAAAAAAAAAAAAAAAAAACAGTCAACATAGATTTATAAAAACAGAGCAGAACAGAGAAAAAGGAAGAGCAGAACATAGAAAACAGAGCAAAACAAAGAAAAGACTAACTGAAAAAAGATAGAGAAGGAGAGGAAAAAAAGAAGAGAAACAAGAAGAGGAATTGAGAGGAAGCAGGTAAAGTAGAGAAAAGCAGATGAGGAAGAGAAAAGAAGAGAAGAGAAACTTACCTCAAAAGAAGTCGCAACAATCAAGAGAAGAGGAAGAGATGTCGCAAGGCTTGCAGCAGTCACTCTAAGCAGATATTTTGGAAGAAAAGTCGTGTAAGCGTGTATTTGCAAAATTTTAAAATAAAACCCTAGGCAGCCATCGACCTAGCTTAAGCGAGCTTTTCGCGCTTTACTCTTGCGCCTTGCTTCTCGCTTCTTTGCATGAAGCGTGCGCTTTTTATCCCATGCCTCGCAATAGGGCAGAAAAGCGCAAGGGTTGCGCCTCGCCTCGCTTCTGCGCTTTAGGCGAGAAGCGGTCGCTTTTAATAACACATGTTCAACAAATGGCTAAGGATCCTTTACCTGAGAGATCAAATTCCAAAAATGACCACGAAACCCGCTTATGCGACAAACTGTTGATCCTCTTGTCCAAACAGAAGATGTAAGATATACAACTAGACAACTTCAGTTGTGTTCTACACACAATTACTTCAGTAAACACAGTTGTTGGGACAACAAAAGTTGTTGAACCAACTATGCAGTTGTGAAACAACTGTAGTTGTTGGGCAACTGAACAACTAGTCAAATACATAGATGTAGGAACAACTGCAATTGCTGCACAACTTCAGTAGCTGTACTGAAAAATCATATTAGTATTTTTATTAGTTTGTTTTAAAAATGCAGAAGATTATGCACCCTTTTTTTCCCAACAAACAGAGAGAAGGGAGAGACTTACATTCAAGACATTGAGCCCTTTGAAGATAGCCCGGACCCCAAAATTGATGATTTGAAAGATTAGTTGGCCATGGTAACAACCATAAGAATGGAGAAAGTTGGTAGTGGAGAGTCTTGAGAGAGTTGGTGGTGTTGAGAGAGATTGTGTTGGGCAAAAGATGTTAGATATTGGCGAGAAGAGAGCTACTAGTCCATGTGGACTTTGATATTTGCAGATCTCTTGGTGGGGTTGGAGGAGGAGATTCCTATGCAGTTGATCTTGGTGAAGGAGATTCTTCTAGAGTGACCAAAACACCAAATTAGGGTACATCCAAGGTTCCCTGTTGACGTGAAAGCAAAATATGTTATGATGAGCATAATGCCCTAACGGAGGCAATGAATTCCTTGTCAAGCAAGTTGGAGGGGCTCCTGCCTACGAGTACTATAATACTGAACTATGCAAGACGATTTCCTTGTACTCCTGGGTTAGCACGAAGACTGACCATGAATATCAAGGCTAAGAATGCTAGGGCAAAGAGGACTGGCCATCCTCGAATTGTGGCCCAAACTACTCAAGAAAAGCGGGATGTTCAACCACCTACTGAATGACACTTTCAATATTTCGTTGTGCATGAGGTTTGTTTTTTGTACTGGCTTGGTTTAATGGACAATTAGTTACTTAAGATGGTTACTTTTGGGTTAATGGACAATTAGTTATTGTATAGGTTTATCAACTAGATGTGTATATATTGATTTTTCATTCTATTTTCTTCTCTTTACACTCTCTCACCATACATTAAGTCTATAAAAGCAGTAAAAATAATTTTATTCTGGGAACAATTTTTTAGTTGTCCCAACAACTACTTTAATTACTACAACAATTTATGTGGTTGCCCAACAACTACTTCAGTTTTCCCAACAATTTCTTTACTTGTCCCAGCAATTTTCTAGTTGTCCCAACAACTACATCAGTTGTTCCATCAATTTTTGTAGTTGTCCCAACAACTCTTAACTAATTCATAGAATCGGCAATAGGATCATTACGTTTATTCTTAATAATTCATAGAATAGTTCAAGCGATCATCAATTGTCATCAAATTACTTCATTTATGTGTAATAATTGATAGAATCACTCGATCGATCTTCAATTGTTATTGAATCACTACCTTTATCCTTAATAATAATAGAATCACTCGACCGACCTTCAATTATCACCGAACCATTATGTTTATCTTTAATAATAATATAATTCATAGTATGACTCAATTTTTTGAGCAATTAAACAGTATGTTGTTTTCTTTCTAGACATAGTATGGCTCAATTGATCATCAATTTTCATTAAATTTATCGTTATAGGAGATAGATTCATCAAACAGCTTCAAAATTGCTAAATAACTTGATTAACTTGTCGTTACAACTCTTCAGTTGTCCCACAACTACCAATAGCTGTCTCACAACTTTAGTAGTTATAGGGGCAACTTCTGTAATTGCCCGACTATTTCTTCCAACAACTACAGAAGTTGTTCCACAACAGCAATAGTTGTCCCAGCAACTATTCAGTTATCCAACAACTACACATAGTTGTCAGACAGTTGTATTAGTTGTTGCAAGAACTTCTGTATTTGTCAGACCTATGTTCAATTATTTCTTCCAACAACTTCAAAAGTTGTTCAGACAACTAAGGAAGTTGTTAAAAATATCCAACTGTTTCTTTGAACAACTTCAGTAGTTGTTCCGACAACTACGAAAGTTGTTCGCTGAAACTACGAAAGTTGTTGGCTGAAACTACGAAGTTGGTTTCACTAACTCACTCCAGCTAAAAATTGGACACAAATTAATCTTTTTTCACTTACCAACAGATAATGAATGGTACTCTAAAGTAATTCCCAACTCAAGAACAAACCAAATACAGTCCAAGAAAGACCCAACAATATATTGAAACTCTTTTACAACAAAAATTATTCTCCACAAATCTTCTCAACAAAAACGCAAATGCAATTGCGAATATACTATTGAAAAACATTTTGGGAGACTAGATTCCTAAAGAAGAAGCAGGAGGAGCATAGGAGAAGGAGTGGCACTGGTGGCTATGAGCGATGAGAAGAAGAAGACTGTGAAAGGTTTTTGCTTTTTTTGTTAATTTTTAGTTATTTTGAGGTAATAAATATAGAGGCCAAAGTGTGAAAAAAAAAGTCTGGGGGTTACTGAAAGAAGGTTCCTAATGAGGTTCGACCTCAGTAACACTAAGTGCCTACTTGTCACTTCTACCCAATTTTGAAAAACTTGAAGGACCCTCACTCAATTGCCAAACTCTTTTGTCATTTTCAATTAAAAGCCCCAAGCTAAACTACAGTGAATCACAAGACAAAGATATAGTTCGCTTCACTTGAAACATCATTATGTATTACATGATACTTTACCCACTTAGAATGTTCTTTATGGGACTCAATCAATTGGGTATTGGCAGGACAATTCATCTGATATACAATCTGTTTTTGTTTTGTGTAGAGCAGTGAGGTTGAAGTTCTAGTCATGAGACACAACCAACCGGCCAAGCAACACATGAAACTGCAAGTTCACCCAAATAATCTAGCATGAAAGGAAACAACAAGCAGCTGACGGAAGATTCAATTTGACCCCATGAGTGGCTAAAAGGAGAAACCCTCCAGTACATTTATGCCAAAGTTTTGTAAAGAGAAACATTAAATGCCACTAAAACAATTATGAAGAAACTATATAAAAGGGCAGCACGGTGCATAAGGCATCCTGCGTTCACGCAGGGTCCGAAGAAGGGCCACACCCCAAGGTTATATGATGTAAACAGCCTACCCTAATGCAAGCATTAGTAGCTGCTTCCATGGCTCGAACCTGTGACATATAGGTCACACGGAGACAACTTTACCGTTGCTCCAAGACTCCCCTTCAATGAAGAAACTATACGAGAAGTTAACAAATTAAGATTTGTATCTAAATGACCTAGACTTGTGTTTATAGCATGTGCAGAATTAGAAGTTGCATACCTTGAAATTAAACAAGAGATGAATATCATACCAAATAATCAAAAAAAGAGATGAATATCATACCAAGTTTTCAAAAGCTTCATTGTTGAGAAACTGCATTACACCGGTGTTCGTAAGATCCCTCAAAGGAACTTATTGACTTTATTATGGATTCATAGACCTTAATCCCCTCCAAGTAAACAGTATCCTTGAGGAACTGCCAGGAGAACAAATGATTGGCATCAGAGAAACAAGTGTTTATTGACTTGTCATAAATAGAAGCAGCGACAAACCTCATTGTGGTCATGCAGTAAGATGGGGGTGTTCTTCATAGGGGAGAAACCAAAGGTGGGAATTCCCAGTCGTCTCATGAATCGAGCATCAGTTGTCGACGCTAATATTTCAGGCTTGGCGAGTTTGCCCCCAGCTCTAGTAACAGCTTCATCAAAAACAGACCACCAAGGGTTGGAATCAGAAGTGAGTGTCATCAAAGGACATCCAATGTTGTCCCTCAGGAATCCTTTCTCGGTTATCTGCCATATTACAAGAAGCCTGAGAATCAGAAGACCAAAAGTACATCATCTTGTCCATTTTTTGTGTGTAGTATACAAATAAAGTATCACCCAAATGCAAACTTCTTAAAAACTGGTGAGTAACGCATAAGAAAGGGAATGGGGAAAAACACAAGCTTCATCTACCAAACCACGAATCCCAACTATTACTTACATTGGAAATGATGTCTCTACTCAAAATTAACTGATATACTATTCATTTAGAGTTGTCCCACAAGCAAACGTTCTTTTAAATAAATACAGCTGTCCAGCAGAATGACTATAGATGATTCATACTGAGGCATAGTTGATTGATTAACTGATTGATAAATAGAGTTGTCCCAATTGTGACAACTTCCTAAAAGAAAAAGTTTTTCATTACATAATCCGGCACTTTTTGATATCATACGATCAGAAAGATATAATGGCGCCTGATTTAAAGAGAGCAATCTTCGAACAGCTTCAGAAATACAAGAATCAGACAATTGGAGCTAAACATGTAATCTTAAACTCTTAGCTCTCTCTGGATTTCCAGCCAGATTAATCCTGCTTTGTGATTTCCAACCAAACCTTTCTTCTCTGATCCTTCCTCTTCCCAAAACCCTCTCTCTTTTTAACATGTCTCCTGTGAGAAAGCACGGGAAAAAGAGAATATATTATTGATATTCTTATTCAATACAAGAAGCCCTTATTTATAACTATATTTTACAAAGCATATACTACTCTACTACCGATGTGGGACAAGACTAATATATATATATATATATATATATATATATATATTCTATAATATACATATCTACAAAACTAACACTCCCCCTCAAGCCGGTGCATATAAATCATATGTACCGAGCTTGTTACATATATAACCAATACGAGTACCAGTTAGGGACTTGGTGAAAATATCTGCAAGCTGATCATTCGACCTCACAAACTTTGTAGTAATCTCTCCTGAGAGTATCTTTTCTCTAATGAAGTGACAATCAATCTCAATGTGTTTAGTCCTCTCATGGAACACAGGATTTGATGCAATATGAAGGGCAGCTTGATT
>MCJB01000232.1:5215-24825 GCA_002018475.1 Nicotiana obtusifolia | reverse complement strand
CTCGACTAAGTCGTAATTCTATCAAGTAATTATAATAAAAAGGAATATTGAACGTGAGGATAAGCGAGAACTGATTGTAATATTGTGAATGTAAATAATATGAATTAAAGAAACCAGGATTGTGTCCCCCTTAATGTAGTATAATGCTCTTGATATTAATATTGAATATTTCCAATGGGAAACTTTCTTGATATGCAATTGATGCCTAATTTACTACCCAATATTTTCCAATAGTTGGATAATATATCCTCTCTATGATTTTTTCAAATACAAAAGAGTTGTGATTAAGAACAATCAATTAATGCCAAATTAAAACCCACTTATTCCTAAGCGATTTAATTAAACAAGATTTAAAGCCTTGAGTCTTTGTTATTTACTTCTACCAAATTCTATCTCACTTTTCCAAGCTAAGATAGAATAAATTGGCGTTCGTTAATGTTTGCAACCACTAACAATTGTTTGAAGAATAAGAAGTAAATAAATATTAATATTCCGTTAAATTCATATTCAATATCAAAATCTCAACAGCATTATACCCATCTAGGGTTCACAACCTTAGCATTTGGGCATAGCTACTCATGCTGAAAATTGAATAAAAAAGAATAGTAATTGTCATCATCTTACAAAATAGAAGGTAATTGATCCCAAAAGCTTCCAAGAATTCAAACTAGTTAATTCCCCATACTTTGTACTCTCAATTCTGACAAGATCTCAATCACAAAACTCTATTAAACCTATTTATAAAGGCCCAAAACCCGAGGCAAAATCCGGACTAATTTTCCCCTGGTGTAATAATGCGGACCGCATTTCTGTCACAAAATAGAAATGTGGTTCGCAAATCTTCTTCCTCCGTTGCATTTCTAACCCCAGGATTTGCCTTCGTCGCATACTGTAATTGCGGTTCGCATATCGATTATGCGATCGCAAAATGCGATCGCATTCTTCACCCAGATTTTCACCCAGAAACTCTGCTTGCGTTTGCGATTTCACAATGCAAATTTGCGATTCGCATTCTTGTTTTGCGGTCTCATATGCAACCGCATTCTCGACATGAAGGAGTGCCCAGAGTTCTGTCCTTGTTTGCGATTTGCTTGTGAGCTATGCGGTCCGCATTCGCTGTTTGCGATCGCATACTCACATCTGCGATGCTGTTTAAGTCTTTTTTTGTCCTTAGTTGGCCTTTTTAGCTCTTTTCCGTGCTTTTGGGTCCTTACACTCGATGTTCTGCAAATACACTAAAATTACATAAGTATCGGTAGAATTTGCACATAAAACAAGTTAAACTCTAAGCAAGTAGTATCAAAATGCGCCGAAATTACCCGGCACATCAATCGTACACCGCGGGTTATGCATGCTAGTCATACGGAGGTAGTAGAGTTGGCTTCTTATCAGTTACGGGATTTAGCAGTTTTCTGGTATGATAGTTGGGAGAGATCCAGGGGTCCGAACGCTCCCCCACCAATGTGGAAGGAATTTTGTGAGGCCTTTCTTCGACACTACTTGCCAGTTGAGAAACGACGAGCTAGAGCTGATAAGTTCTTGAACCTTCGACAGGGTAATATGAGTGTGCGAGAGTATAGTATGCAGTTTGATTCTTTAGCAAGGTATGTTCCCTATATAGTGGCCGAGATGAGCAATAGGGTGCACCTATTCGTGAATGGGTTGGGACCACATCTGATAAATTAGTGCACGATAGCCTCCTTGGTAGAGGGCATGGATATTTCCCGTATTCAGGCTTATGCCTAGACACTAGAGGATCGTAAGCGCCAGCAAAGAGCAGACAGGGAGCAGGGTAGGGGCCAGCATAAGAGGGCGAGATTTGCAGGGTATTCTGGTGACTTTAGAGGTAGTGTCAGGCCCTAATCTTCGAGGAGTTTGGCGCCACCTGTAGCTAGTGCTCCTCCACACTTTCAAAGGCCTCAGTATGATCAATTACCTATTTTGGTTCAGGCCGGAGTTCGCGGGCATCAGGCTCACAATATCATAGGGATACTAGTCAGATGAGACCCCCAACACCTTCTTGTGATCAGTGCGGCAAGGCCCACTTTGGACTGTGCCGTCGAGGTTCCGATGCATGCTATTCTTGTGGGCAGCCTGGCCATATGAGGCGGGATTATCCTAAAAGAGGAGGTGGTGGTATGGCTCAGCCGACTGGATCTGTGGCTGGTTCTTCCTCATCAGTTCGACCTCCAGCACAGGGTTTTCAACAATCGACAGGTCGTGGTAGAGGTAAAGGTGCAGTGCCGAGTTTGAGTGGTACTCAAAATCGAACATATGCTCTAGTAGGTCGATAGGATCTCGAGTCATCTCTGGATGTTGTTATAGGTATATTGTCTGTGTTTTCTTATGATGTATATGCATTGATTGATCCGGCATCTACATTATCATATGTTACACCCTTTGTGGCTAATAATTTGGCGTCAAACCTGAATTAATAAGTAAACCACTAGCGGTATCTACTCCGATAGGAGAATCAGTGATTGCTAGAAGGGTACATAGAGGTTGTATAGTGATGATTTGTAGTCGTCAAACCTCGGCAAATTTATTTGAGTTAGAAATGGTTGATTTCGATGTGATAATGGGAATGGACTAGTTGGCCTCATGCTATGCAAATGTTGACTGTCGTACAAAGATGGTTAGGTTTCAGTTTCCTGGTGAACCCATCATCGAATGGGAAGGGGAACATTGTTACGCTGAAAGGTATGTTTATTTCCTATCTTAAGGCAAGGAAGATGATCTCAAAGGGTTAAATTTATCATCTCGTTCACTTTAGGGATGCGGAGGCAAAGCCGCCTACTTTACAATCAATCCCCGTGGTCAATGAATTTCCAGATATTTTCCCAGATGAACTCCCAGGTCTTCCTCCTAAAAGGGAGATTGAGTTTAGCATTAATGTGTTTCCTGACACTCAACCGATCTCTATCCCTCCATACACGATGGCCCCGGCAGAGTTGCGAGAGTTGAAGGTGTAGTTGAAGGACTTGCTGGATAAGGGCTTCATTAGGCCTAGCACTTCACCTTGGGGTGCCACAGTCTTGTTCTTGCGAAAGAAAGATGGGTCGTTAAGGATGTGTATCAATTATCGACAGTTGAATAAGTTTACTATAAAGAACAAATATCCACTTCCAAGGATTGACAACCTGTTTAACCAACTCCAGGGTGCCAAGTATTTTTCCAAGATTGACTTATATTCAGGGTATCATCAGGTGAGGGTTAAGGAGAAGGATATTCCAAAGACGGCATTCCGGACAAGATATGGGCACTTTGAGTTCTTGGTGATGTCGTTCGGGCTAACAAACACCCTAGAAGCTTTTATGGATCTCATGAATAGTGTATTCGGGCGCTACCTTGATGTGTTCATGATCGTGTTCATTGATGACATTATGGTATATTCTCGTTCGGAGGCGGAACATGCGGGCCACTTGCAGATAGTATTACAGACCCTTCATGATCGTAAGTTATATGCTAAGCTCTCCAAATGTGAATTCAGGCTAAACTCAGTAGCATTCCTTGGTCATGTGATATCAGACGAGGGTATTAGTGTCGACACTCAGAAGATCGATGCAGTGAAGGGTTGGCCAAGACCTACAACATAGTCAGACGTCTGCAGCTTCCTGGGGCTAGCATGATATTATAGGTGGTTTGTAGAAGGGTTTTTCTCTATGTTAGCACCATTGACTAAGTTAACACAGAAAGCTACCAAGTTCCAGTGCTCTGACGCTTGTGAACATAGTTTTCAGGAGCTAAAGAATCGATTGACATCCGCACCAGTGCTCGCTCTCCCAGAAGGAACCAAAGGTTATGTAGTATATTGTGATGCCTCAAATATAGGTTTGGGGTGCGTACTGATGCAACGTGGGAAGGTGATTGCTTATGCATCAAGACAATTGAAGAAGCATGAAAATAATTACCCGACTCATGATTTGGAATTGGTTGCAGTAATATATGCTTTGAAAAGATTTGGCGGCACTACTTATACGATGTCCATGTTGACAACTACACAGATCACAAAAGTTTACAATACATCTTCAAGCAGAAGGAGTTGAATATAAGGCATCATAGGTGGCATGAATTACTGAAAAATTACGATGTCAAAATATTGTACCATCCCGGTAAGTGGCAGACGCTCTCAGTCGTAAGTCAATAGGAAGCTTAGTACACGTTGAGGCAGGTAGACAGGGGTTGGATAAAGAGCTTCATCAGCTAACCAATATGAGAATCAGATTATTAGACTCTGATGTCGGAGGTGTTATTGTACAGAATACATTAGAATCATCTTCAGTAGCCGAGGTAAAAGCACAGCAATATGAAGATCCTACCTTAGTACGATTGAGAGAGAGCGTTCAGCAGTGTAAAATTACGGCTTTCGAGATCGGAGGAGATGGGGCACTAAGATACCAGGGCCGATTATGTGTGCCTAATGTAGCAGGGTTGCGAGAGAAAATTATGATTGAGATTCATTAGTCCCGATATTCCACCCATCCCGGCCTCACAAAGATGTATCATGATGTTAAGGAGCAGTATTGGTGGGATAACATGAAGAAGTCTATTGCAAAATTTGTAGCCCAGTGCCCTAATTGTCAACAAGTAAAGATTAAGCATCAGAATCCCGGTGGATTGATTCAGAATATAGAGATTTTGACTTGAAAATGGGAGGTGATTAATATGGACTTCATTATGGGATTACCTTGCTCTTATCATAAGTTTGACTCCATCTGGGTGATAGTTGATCGACTTTCAAAATGTGTCCATTTTCTGCCAGTTAAGACACTTAAACAGCTGAAGATTATGCGAAGTTGTATATCAAGGAGATTGTTAGGCTTCATGGTGTGCCATTATCCATTATATTAGACCGAGGAGCTCAATTTACGGCTAACTTTTGGAGGTCTTTTCATAAGGGTTTAGGAACACAAGTGAATCTCAGCACGTCATTCCATCCGCAGACTGACGGACAGGCTTAACGTACTATTCGGACACTCGAAGATATGCTACGATCATGTGTTCTAGATTTCAAGAGGAACTGGATGACCATCTAGCACTCATAGAATTCGCCTACAATAATAGCTACCATTCCAATATTAAAATAGCCCCGTACGAGGCACTGTATGGGAGGAGATGTAGATCACCAGATGGATTGTTTGAAGTCTGTGGGACAGAATTATATGGGCCAGATTTGATTCACCAAGCCATTGAGAAGGTGAAAGTAATACAAGAGCGACTAAAGACGGCACAAAGCAGGCAAAAGTCTTATTCCGATGTTTGACATCGTGACCTGGATTTGAGGTTGGTGATTAGGTTTTCCTGAGGATCTCGCCGATGAAGGGTGATATTGTTTTGGGAAGAAGAGTAAACTAAGTGCGCGGTATATCGGGCCGTACAAAATTCTTCAACGAAGTGGATAGGTTGCTTATGAGTTAGAATTGCCATCCGAATTAGAATTTGTCCACCCGGTATTCCATGTATCTATGTTGAGGAAATATATTGGAGACCCTTCTTGGGTCATCCCTATCAAAGATGTACAAGTTACAAAGGATCTATCAAATGAACAAACACCAGTGGCTATATTAGATCGACAAGTCCGCAAGCTGAGAACAAAGGATGTAGCTTCCGTTAAAGTATTATGGAGGAACAATAATACGAAAGAAATGACATGGGAAGCAGAAGATGAGATGAAGTCTAAATACCCCTACCTATTCCAGAATGAAGATAACGAGGATGCCGGGGGAACGCAGGACACATTAGAAGGAGAAACGTCTCTATGAGGTAAGCAATAACTTGAGAATACTCTTTCTTAATACAAAATGGTGATATGCAGATAATTTACATATATATAATGCTTTGTATAGACTTGTAAGGCCATAGGTTGAATTTAACTGCTTGAGAGTTTGGCTAGTGTCTATTTTATAGAGGAAACTCAGCCGGAAATTTCCGTCAGAAATCCACTATGAGTTAGACTCTCCGTAAACCCTTACATTCGAGGACGAATGTTCCTAGGGAGGGAGGGTGTTACAACCCATATTTGCATACGTTTGATTACGCCGTAAGTTAGTCTATGTAGGTCCGAGAAGAGATTATCTTTGAGATGATAAGAATTTAGTCCTATTGGTCTTAAATGATACAAGGGTGTATAAGAGTGGTTAACAAGTACTAAAAGTTAAACGAATCAAGGATGTTGTAACTCGTACTTTTGGGTAAATATAGAGGTGATTAATATTACCAATAGGTCGTGTTTTAAGGTACTTAAATCATATAATATCCATTTCATAAGTCTTGAAGTCAAACGAGTTATGAAATAAAAGTCGACAAAAGTTGTCGCAACTTAAGTTAATAATTTTACTTATACTTTAGGTCAAATGTCACTACGCTTTTCTCCCAATTTACTTGGAATTACGGGGAGATATACCCACCAAATTCAAGTTCTATGAGTCTAGTTTTTAATGCATTAAACCGTTTGTTAATACGATCTCCGAGTGGAGAGATAATCGTGTTTCCACGTGATTGCGCTAAGCAGCTCTCTATGGGGCCCACATAGGCGGATAAGACATATAGATGTATATAACATGCCTCAACCCCGTTTTAAGTCTTTTTTTTTTCAGTATATGCAGACCTTAGAACCCTAAGAACACCCTCTCAAGGTTCTCTCATGATCCAAGACTAAAACAAAGGGCTAACAAAACAAATCAAGTGTCGGGAATCCCGTGACGCAAGTAAGTTTCTTGTTCTTCTTGTTGTTGCTGATTTTTGTGTTGTTCCAGCTCATGTGGGAGGTTGTTTTAAGTTGTTTGTGTTCTGTAAAATACTCTCAAGTTTTAATATCAACCCTTGGTGGTTTCAAGTCTTTTAAAGTGATTCTAGTACCGAAAAACCCTAACTGATTGCTAGCTTCGCTTCCTTGTTTTTGTGGCAGCATTGGAGGGATATTTCGTGGTCAATTAAGGTCAAATTGGAGTTTTTCTGTTTTTAAATGTAAGTAATCTCTTACCCTACATGTATTTAAGATTATCCAAGTTACGGTTAAGTCGTTGAAGCTAGCACTTGTGAGATATATGTAGAAAGGCTTGCTAGAAAGTTGTTGGTTGGTGGACTGTTTTGGGAGGCTCAATATGATTATTATTGATGTTGTTTGGGCTGTTTGGTGATTGTGTTAACTTGTGGGAAGTCATATAAATAGGGGAGGTTTTGTCCGTTTCATCATAAAATAGGTTACAGTTGATACATAATAGTTACGACGCTTAAACGATAACGATAGTATCATTTCTCTTATTGTAAACTAAGGAGTCGTGGCATTTTCATAGCTTGAGATTGGGCAGTATATACAAGGTATGTGAGGCTATCTCTTTCCTTCTTTTGCACGACTTTGATTGTGCGTAATGTAATGAACGAGCTTCCAAAGATACTCCACTCTTAGAGGCTAGCAGTATTTACAGTGTTTCCCTTCTTATGTAACGATTGATGTTGATGTTACTTCTCTTATTCTTATGTTATCAATGTTGTTGGTACTTCCTGATTCTTATAAGATTCTTGATGAGGATTTAGTCCTAATAACGTGTACGGAGGATACCGACCTTACGTCACTCCGAAAAGTTCAAAATGTGATTCCAATTAGTCCAGCACACATCATATATATGTATCTACTTTACTCTACCGAGCCGCGCTATAATCGACCGGGTACAACACCTATTGTGCAACCACTAATCAGGTGGGTTTTACCGAGCTTCACATGGCCGGGTACGATTCTACCGAGCCTTATGATGACCGGGTATGTTTTTACCGAGCCTATTAGGGCCGGGTACGATATGATGATAATGATGCCCACAGAGGCGTATGTTTTAAAAGTTTATGTATATATGTATATGTAGCCCTCAAAGGCACCTAGATGTTGCAGTTGTATATTCTCTATCCCTATTTACATTATTGTTCTTACTTATGCTTTCCTGCCTTACATACTCAGTACTTTACTCGTACTGACGTCTTTTTATTTGTGGACACTGCATGTCGTGCTGCAGGTCCTGATAGACAGGTAGGTGAAGCTCCCCCACCATAGTAGGCTTCCTAGTTCAGCGGTTATTGGCGAGACCCTTCTCCGGACTTGTCGTCGTCTTGGTATGCATTTTTGTTATAGATGTTATGGGTATGTCGGGGCCCTATTAACTTATGTTCCTTTAGAGGCTCATAGACAGGTGTCGACTCATGTATAGTTTGGATTGCCTTGTCGACTAATTTTTGTTGTATAGTCTCTCATGGTATCTTGTCAGCTCGTACCTTATACGTAGCCTCATGACAGCCTTGTCGGCCCATGATATATATGTTCATGCCATTATCTGTCATTGTTGGTTGTTTAGGATTCATGTCTACCATTTATACTGATCTCATCGGCCCTTATATATAATAAGAAAAGTTTTATAAAATGTGCATTGGTTCTCGGCAAGTATGGCCCGGGTGCCAGTCATGGCCCTCCTGTTTGGGTCGTGATACGATATATCCCAATTAAGGGGAATAATCTCAACATAATATAAAGGGGATTTGTTCCTCAATCAACTCTTACACCGACACGTATAGTTTTGGGCTTAGGACTTTACAACCCACTCTTCCTCAGTGGCCTAACGGAACTCCCAAAAACATTTCTATATAAAAGAAAGATGTTCATCTAATAGCCTTTCATAAAATCTTTCATTTCATTGGCACTCTTAGTCGTACGTGTTAATCTTTATTCTTAGCATGATCGTCGCATTTCATATTCCATACATTCATTCCTTTACTTGTCATGGATCATCATCTAATATTAAAGACATTTAAGACATTGCAAAAATCATAGCTTCAACTCATAAGTTCGTAAGGGCTCAAAATACATTGGAAATAATTACAATAGGAGAGCATAGTGATTCCAATGGAATCATGGATCGAGTTCAGAAGCGGTTGGTAAACCAACCATAGTTGAATTATTTCCCAAGGGGGCGTATGATATAACGAGAACAATTGAGACATTACTTGGGTAAATAGGAATTTGATACATCAATCATTTGTGGAAATTTAACACAATAGGGATAGGAACTTGGACAAACCATACTTGGAATAAGGAGATCAAGGAATCCAATTATACCGAGGGGCTTTAGCCAACATATCTCAAACTCGCCCCTTAATAATACTACAATGGTCCATCACACTAAACAACTTTTATCTACAATGCAACATAGTTGTACCAATATTAGTAAGGATGTTTTATATTTTGGTCATTTAGGCATTATGTCAAGCATGTAGTATGCACATTTCTCTACCACCTTCATCAATGATATTTCTTCATCTAATACCCACTCTTTTCCCCCAACAATTCATACTGCAACTAACCTTAGATAATTTGGGACCTCCAACAACATATTCATGCCTTACAACTCACTTCCAACCAACAAATTCATCAAACAATCAGTTTTCAGTCTCTACAATTTCTCAAAATTTCCAATTAGTTAAATTTTGGCTTCCAACATCTCATAAGTTCTACCTCTAAATTCCTACTCATATGTTCTTTATTAAGCCATGGGTACATAAGAAATGTATTGAATCGATTCTTTTTAGTGAATAGATCCGATCGAAACTTCGAATATGAAATTCAAAGGGATCATGCATGCAAGTCCAAGGAGATAGAATTACCTTTCGGGAGTAAATCTTGCAAAGTCTTCATTTGAGCTCTTGGGAATATTTATTGAGAATCTAATGATTTTATGGTGGATTGAATTAGTTTTGGAATTGATGGAATAAAACACCAAACTAGTGGGGATTACTCACCTTGAAGATAGGAGGCATTGGGGTCTTGAGCGAAAGGAGAGGAGCTCTAAAATCGGCTAAGTTAAATTGGGAGAAAAGACCACCAAAATGAACTTTTTAAAGTCTGGTTGGGCACCGAGGGAGGTGCCAAGCGCTGGCCTGGGTGCTAGTCCAAAAATGGCTCCAGGTTTGGGTGCCATCAGAAGCGCCACGCGCTGGCCTGGGCGCTGGATTATTCTGCCATACAGCCTTCAGTAAAAATATCATAATTTCTTGTAGAAGAATCCAGATCATTGGAATACTTCAAGTTCAGGTTAATCTTACGGAAACATAACTTGTTACATTAGCACAAATGTGGCGAATCAATAAGTAGATTACAATGGTGCATGGCCCAATTTATCATCTTTAAGGTTCATCATCACTTATCATAGAAGATCTCTCTTTCATCTCGTTATGTACTTGTTTGTCATCTTAAGGTCATTAGCTAAGTTCAACATTCTTGGGAACTTTACATCAACGTCATTTGAATTTATTATTTTAGAAGCATAAAGACTATGTTTGAAATCATTAGAATGCGTTAATTTCAATGTCATGCTTATATAAACTTGAACCTCTATAACATTTCCATAATGGAAATATCATTGTATGTGAAACTATACATGTGAAGATATTATATGAATAGCATATAGTTGTTTTCCCCCAAAAGCATTTCATATAAATCATTTCATGAAAGTCTTTTCTTGTTCCTTGGGACATACAATACCTCATAATTCTCATTTTGGCAAGTGGCCACATTTCATTGTCATACTATCACTTCCTTTTACTTTCCATGGGTCATCATAAAATATTAGGAATCATTGCTACAACCACATGAGTAATAAAAGATTAAGACACTCAAAATATATCTAAAAAGAGGAGCATACTGATAGTAATTGAAGCATGAGTTGAACTCGTAAGCATTTTGAGAAGTCAATCTTGCTTGAAATGTTTTCCAACGATGAGCATAGAGATGACAAGTGAACATGACTTGAGTATGCATACATTAGATAAGTCATCCATTTGAGTCAATTTAACATACTAAGAATAGGAACTCGAACAAACCATGCTTATAGTTCATGAGGAATTCATGGAATCCGACTCTACGAAGGGAGTTTAGCCAACATACCTGAAATTCGCCCGTTAATGATACTACGATAATCCACCATACTAAACGACTTCAATCTATAATAACAACATCCAATGGGACTAACATTAGTAGCAAATTTCACAATTTAGGTCATCTAAGCACTTTATCAAATACCTAATAGGCATAAATCTCTACAACTCTTAACCATAAAATTTGTTCATCCAACCACTATCATTACCAAAAACTTTTCCCACTATCATCCTTAAGTAGTTTATTACTTCCAAATCACATGCATGACCAACCATCCACACCCAACCAACAAATTCCATCAAATAATCATCCTTCAATCTCTACAATGGCTATGAGTTTAAATCCATCCCATAACCATCCCATAAGATCCATCACATAATTCATACTTATATACTCCTAATAAATCCATGCATCCAAGTCTAAGGTTGTAGAATTACCTTTTGGAAGAAATCTTGCAAAACCCTACTTTGAGTTCTTGAAGAAATTTCTTGAAAATCCAGGGGTTTCATATGTACATTTTGTAAATACTAGTGTATAAATGATAGGATTTCACACCAAAGATAATGAAAATTGCTTACCTTGAAGATGAGAGGAGTTGGGGATCTTGAGAGAGTGGAGAAGAGCTCCAAAATCGTCCAAGTAAGATGGGGGAAATGAGCCCCCAAAATGACTAAAAGAAACCTTCAGCTGGAGCAAGCCTAGTCTAGCGAAGTGAGCCTCACTTCGATCTGCATACAAGGAAAGACAGGATCCGCGCCCGGTCTGGCGAAGCGAGCCTTGCTTCGCTATCCGCCAAAATAACTTGGTGCTCTGACTTTAGTAATTTGATCATAACTTTTAGCAGAAATGTCCAAATGACAAACAACTTGATACGTTTGAAACTAGACTCGAAAGTCTACACTTCAGGGACAAAATTCATGAAAATTATTTTTGTATTGTGAGAGTTATACCCGTTCAAAGTTAGGTGTTGTGAAAATTAATACTTCTTTTCTACATAATATTTCCAACTCGTTCCAAGCAACTTCTCCCTACTATGGACCTCCTTAATGTGTTCCAAAACACTTTCCACATGTATTTTCATCTCAAAATAATATGGTTCTATCCCATAGGTATCTGTTAGTACTCAAAAATATTATTTTCAATTATCGTTGGTGCACTATAAAGTCTTAAATCATTAGAAAATTTTACAAGGCCTTACACATCTACGGGCCCATATAGTCAAATCTCGATGACCCATAACCTCCCAATTCCTATCTATGTTTAGATTTTCATTTGCAGTCCATTCAGATGACCAAAACTCGTTTTAGTTAATACTAGCTCTTGGTCTCGAAATTCCCAAATTTTACCTTAAATATCCATGTTCAAATTATAGATCTTAGGTTTGATTTATAAAATAATTTTAAATCCAAGTTAGAAATACTTACCCTAAGCTTGTAGATAAAGATCTAGTTCAAAACCTCCAAACTCGAGGTCCTAAATCTCCATAATAGTGAAGAATGAAATAAAAATTATAAAATATGGTATTTATATAAACTGAAAATCTACTAAAAAGTCACTAGTTCTAGCTGCACTTCCACTCTTGGCTGCACTCTGATCCGCAAAGGGGTCCGCACCCCCTCAATACTTGTAGCTGCAGGACTTGTGTTGCAGACTGCAATGTCGATAAGTTAGACCTATATTAACA
This sequence comes from Nicotiana obtusifolia, assembly GCA_002018475.1. Classification (NCBI taxonomy): domain Eukaryota; kingdom Viridiplantae; phylum Streptophyta; class Magnoliopsida; order Solanales; family Solanaceae; genus Nicotiana; species Nicotiana obtusifolia. Next base: position 12,226 of record MCJB01000232.1, on the reverse strand, counting down.
ACTACTGAGCAAGTTGTAATGGAGTGAAGCCGCTTGATTAGATGCAAGATCGAAAGTTTATTACTTTTGACACAAGTTATTTCGTGCATCGCACGAACATAGAGCCTTATAATCTAATATCAGGCTCCATCTTGTATTATTTCTAATATCAAGTGAAGAATTATTCAACCATAGCAAGGATAGGATATTAATTCTTGAAGTATATTGGTGAAAAAAAAGCTTTGGTAGAGATTACTTGGCTTATTAACTTTGTAATTTGATAGTTGTAGGACTTATATTTAATGTAAACTTTATATTAGCAAATAATAAAACATAAATATTGTCAAAATAAATGCTTACTTGTTTATCTATTACTAATATTTTTATATTACTAATAAAGCAATTTCGTCAAAGTTTTATGCCCTTAAAAGGTAAAGAAACTTCTTTAAGCGTAATCCAAAAAAAAAAAATTATAATAGATAATGACCATCGTGAAATTTTGTATTCATTAAATTACTTAAAATAATTCTCACTAAACAAAAATATAAATATGATTTCATGCATCTCAAGTTGAATATTTATTTATTTTATGAAAAGTTAATTTATTTAATTTTTAGAGTTAAGTAATGAAATGACAGTGATGGTATATTTAGTAAATATGTTTAGATAATTGTCTTGGCCATATTTGTTGCATTCAACACAAGAGAGGTGGAATTAGGACCCATCATGTATTTGTAAGGTATAATATATCAATAGCAACTAATGACGTCAAACTAGAAGATCTTTGAATCTGTTTACCCTTGGCTTCGGATAACAATTAAATTTGTACGTAGTTTTAAAGACACGTAATTTGGTTTGATACAAATAAAGGATAATAAAAATAAAGACTAAATTCGGTAAGTAAATTGAGAGAGAATGCAAACCACAAGTCTAGAATAGCTTGACCTTGATTGATTTCTCTAAGATAGACAAATATGAAGCAAATGGATAAAGAAAATAATTAGAGCTGACTGTATTTTTTGTGTATTGATAATCGTTTTCTGATGATCCCTTTTACAATCACGCTACCCCTTTATATAGGGAGGGGAATGATTCTTATACAAGGTAAAAATCTATCTACAAGGTAAAATATCCCTTGAATTACTGATTTCAACGTCTTTGCTAATTTCCGCCGTGATTCCCGCCGAGATATTTACGTATCACGGGATTTCTGGTCCTTCCGTTACGTAAATCTGATAATTTTACCCTAAGACATTTTACCCTAATCGACCTCAACGATCTCGTCTCGGATATCATAGCTTCGAGTTCCGTTTCGATGACGCCCGGTCTAGACCTTCGTTCCTTGATGTCTCGACCCCGGCCTATCGAGTAGTAATTCTAATCGACACCAGCCGTATAAATTCGAACCCGATATTCCCTATGCAAGCGATCCGAGTTCGACCCCATACAGATAGTCCCCTCGTTTTTTAGAGAGTAATGATGAAAAATGATATGAGAATGCGGTCCGCAGAATCGTCATCTTGTGTCGCAGACTTCACCAGGGCTTCTCCTTCCTATCGCACTTCAGGATGCGGTCCGCAGAATGATTCTGCGATCGCAGAATGCGATCGCGATTCCCTTCTATTTTCCACCTCAAACTCTGTCCGTGTCTGCGATGAGAATGCGATTAGCATTTCCATTCTGCGGTCGCATTGTTGACAACATTCTTCCTTTAACTTCGGCTTGAAGTTCTGCCCGACTTTGCGATCAAATTTTCAATTCTGCGACTCGCATATCCACTTTGCGGTCGCAGAATTGCTTCTGCTGTATTATTGATCTCTTTTCTTGCCTTTGAACGGCTTTTGGACTGCTTTTTACGCTTTTGGGTTTCTTTCATCCATGTACTGAAATTACACGAAACCTAAGTAAATATCATGATAATTAGCAAGTGGAACAAGCAATTTCTAATCAAATAGTATCAATATGTGCCGAAATTTCCCGGCACATCAACATCCCCAACTTAAGCTCTTGCTTGTCCTCAAGCAATTAACACAACGCCACCCTAACTAATGCTCTACCTATCAAATATAACGCAACATTGACCAAGGACAGTGTTTGTTGATAACATCGTAAGTATAACCATCTTTTACTGTACCCCCTTCGAATCATAAAAATGCTTCAAAGAACAACCAATCAATTAGTGAACTTTTGAGCCTCAGCAAAGTAACTAAATGCTACTTTCAGCTGAATCAACTTATGCTTTGACTCCAAGCTCAACTAGCTATCAACCTAGTAGTGTATGTGCCCTCACCAGAAAGAAAGTCTCATTCGCACATTATTTGTCATAGAATAAATCAAGGGACAAAAAAGACTAAAAACACTCTCTCTCCGAATAGAAGTTCAAGTGTCATCACCTGCCATACCATAGGCTTGCCCTTATTTTAATTCATCACCTATTCATACGAACACTTTAGTTAAAGATCACATAAGGACTTTATAGGCTTGTAATATTGGTTTAAGGAAGGGTAGGATGTGAATTTAGATAATAGTGGCTACTTCCTCCTTGAACACTCATTACTCTCTTTCTCCTTCCAACCTTTTGTTCTTTTGCCTTCATTGGATTTACAATTCCACATTAAACCCTACTCACATATACCCCTTTATTTTATTCTCAAGCTTCTGTATACCACTTACATTGACTATTTCTTTCCTTCTTTTGATTTCACACTTGTGGTATCTCTTTATTTATAAACTTTTTTTTTCTTTTTTTCGAAGCTTCATAGATTTACATGAGCTTTTGAGGTATGGAGTCTCATGATTTTACCCCTTTTCATTATTGCTCTCCCACCCCCAACTTAATCTTTTATCAATACTCTCAATGCTCAAGGAGGAATGGGTTAAAAATGAGTCATTTTGATGAATGGATTCAGGTTATAATGCAGAGGCCAACAAAAAGGCTATAAGGCTAAAAATGGGGTACTAGTGATAGTTATAATGCACAGGTCGGCTGAAAGAGGCTAGAAAGGTTTTCGAACTACTCAAAGAAAGCCTAAGATCACTTCTCTAACATAGCATACGTATTATAGGCGACGAAGAACCAACCGGGCAAGTTCTAGATAGCAGCAATGAACACGAGAATTATCGAACAACGCTCACACACACCGGCACATCAACTGTTTGGTTAATATAGTTCACAGCTTGGGAGTGCGCACTTGGTGACTCGGGGCTTCCCTTGTGTCTACAATCACAATTCTAAGTAGCCCTAGAGTTACTGAGCGAGCCTCAACTTCACTAGATTGATTTGTTTCCAGGGTTCCATACTTCACTTATGGTTTCATACTTGTTTGTTCACCTACGTACCATCCTGTCAATGTACTTTATACTCAACAGTCTGGTTCTACTATTACACCCTTGAAAAAAGAACCCGACAAAAGAAAAAACAAGGGGATTGTATTTCTAACTATTTAATTATAACAACTACAACAACATATATACACAACTCATAAATCATCACTATCAACATATCGAATGCCACAAGTTCACAATTCAGTTAAAATATACAGACCAACTGGAAATATAAGGCTACCACCCCCAGCTCAAACATATGCATTGTCCCCAATGCAATAAACAAAAAGTAAAGGACAAAAGGGGCTCCCTGGTGGCGCAATTGCGCGAAGAGATTAGCCTATTGTGCTGCCGGTGCTGGTGGAGGAGAGTGAGTCCGGTCCGAAGCCGGTGGGGGAGCCGCTGAGCTGCTACTACCATCTCCCGCCGAAGGAAATCTCCTGGCGGCCTTATCTATCAACGAGCGCTCGATGGCAGCTGCAATGTCTGCCTGCTCCTGTTCCTCCTCTGCTGTAGGCAGCACAATTTGTTTTCCTTTTTCCTGTGGAGGAGGGACTGCACCCGCATCAAGCTCATCACTAGCTTCTTCGGAGTTGTCCTCTTCAGATTCTGATGACGCCGCTTCTGAGGTCTCTTCATCAGTGGGGTAAATGTGAACTGGAGCAGCAGAAGGCTGAAACACTTTTGCAGTGGGCGGAGGGATGTCCGTCATGAGTGTCGAAAAATCAAGGCCCAAATCAGTCTGGCCAGCACTCGGTTTACCCTTGCTGGGGAGGATCGAAGAGATGTCAAACTCCAGATTTTGCATTTTCTGAAGGTCTGTCTTTAGTTGCTTCACATCCTCCTGTAACTGGGGTATACCGTTAACCCTTGATTCAAGCTTTGATAACCTTTCTCCGAATTCCAGTTGTTGTTGCAACAGTGGAGTTAAAGCTTGTTTTATCAGGGCAGGCAATGATTTCAAGAGCTGATCTAATTTGGAGTTGGTGTGTTGCACAATTAGACCCATTCTTGAAAGTGCCGGCATGTGGGAGACTAGTGGGCCTGTAGGAGCTGAAGTTGCTGAGCATCAATTTCTTCTATTGTGGTAGGTGCAAGGGCCGATGCATCACTAATATGAGTGATATCAATATCCCTCGTAGATTTCCCAAGTCTGTCTTGGTGAGGGAGGAATGGGACATCCACCTCTTGGCAAAGTGTGGTGATCAGACTTGGGAAAGGGAGTGAGGTAGCCTGTTGAATCGCTCTGATGCCGATTTCCTGGAAGATGAGGCTTCCCACATCAATCGCAACCCCCTTCATTATGCAGGCAATGAGAAGTGCCTTCTCAATGCTAATTTCTGTTTCGTTTCTTGAGGGTACGAGATGGGAAGTGATGAAGCTGAGCCAATATTTGGCTTCCCGTGTGAGATCCTCTTTGTAAATTTTTCTCCCAGGATTTATCCAAGCTGGGACCCCCTTTGCAATAGTGGATGCTATCCATCCACGCTCATGCTCTCTGTTGGAGAACCTTGCATCATACTCTTCTGTGCCTGCTTTCCAGTTAGGGAAGAATAATTCATTGATATGGTTGTTGACGCAGAACACCGCCTTCCCCCTCACCTGTACAATGCCGGTGAATAATTTGTTGCGTCTATGATATGGTGTTCTTGATGCCCCATATGACGCATAAAACTCCCGGACTATTGTCTCATTGTACTCCTTTTGGTCCGTGGTGAAGTACTCCCAGTTCCTACTTTTAATGTTCTCCAGGATGTGGGGATAATATTCTGGGAGTCCATTCAAGCTTAACTTCTTCTCCGGTAGAATTCTTCTTTTTGAAAGCGCCTTCCGGAATAAAGTTCTGGAACCTTCAACTTCAAACCGAAGCTGAAGGTCATCACCCTTTTTCCTTCGCGCTTCTGCTACTAAATCCACTTCCGGAAGACAGTCCTCCTCTTCAGACTGGGAGGTACTCTGTCTAACTGCTTGTTGAGTGGCTAAAGGCCTTTTTGCTCTTGCGTTCTTCTTAGCCATATCTGCATACATAGTATATGTTAGTGGCAGTATCAATGTTTTGATAAACAACCAAACAGGAAAGATAAGCAATGATCTTTAAAAACTGCGGTGTGATCTGCGGTCGTAGAACAGGATCTGCGATCGCAGAACCACCGCATTTGTCATCTCTTTTTGAAAGAAAGTTGCTGAGTGCGTATGCGGTGAGTCTGCGGTTCGCAGACTAAGCCTGCAATCGCAGACGTACCAATTCATCCTCTCTTATTTCGCCTACTGTTCTGGGGATGTATGCGGTGGGTATGTGGATCGCAGACCCAGTCTACGATCGCAGACTCGTCGCATAAGTCTTCTTCTTCAATAGCTAGGGTTTAGTTTCTGCGGCCTAGATGCGATCCACATTTGAATATGTGAATCGCAAAATACTTTACATCCCGAATAATAAGCAACGCATTGATAAATTGAACCTAAAAGTTTGTTATCTTCCCAAAAGATTTGAACTTTATCATGAAATAAAAAAACCTAGGGTTTCAAAACCATAACTTGACATCTCAGAGGAAGTGCGCATACCTTGAAGTAGATGATTAGATGACAGATATGTGAACTTCTTTGCCGGATTTGGTATATTCCGATGAAAGGATGCCGGAATCGTTTGCTCTGTACTCGTCGGAACTTTTGTTTGATAGTGATGAAATAGGTTTTTATTTTTATTTTCCTTTTTTATATGGTTAGGCTAAAGGGGAAAATAGCTAATTTGAGTTATTGAAGGAAACACGTACCTGATAGGTTAGCAACAAAAATGTGTACCGCATGATGAAATGCGAACCGCATCTCTTAATGAGTTATCGCATTCTTGGTCACATCATGAGCCAAATTCTCTGGACATGTCTGCGAAGGCAATGCGGTTCGCATAGTTGAAATGCGAACGGCAGAATGACTAACCCTTTTCCGCATTTTCAACTGAGATGTGGGCCAATTTCTCTGTGGCTGTCTGCGGTAGAAATGCGATTCGCAGAGTGCATATGCGATCGCAGATTTATGAACTTCCTCGCATTTTATTGCTTATGTTTTTGCTCAACTCTCTGTCTCACATTGCGACGCAAATGCGTTTCGCATATACGAAATGCGATGGCATTTGTTTCGCATTCTTCTCTGCGACAGTTTATGCAATTGTAATCACTTCTGCTCAACTTTGTGTTCACTTGTCAACTCCTGTATCTGAAAATAATCCTTCAACCCAAACTAAGGACACATGTAAATAACTAAGTAAATAAAAAGAGAAAAAGAAAAGAAAAGCAATTTAATCAACATAAAAATAACGAATACCACACATGGGTTGCCTCCCATGAAGCGCTTGATTTAACGTCGCGGCACGACTATGCTAAGATGCATCTGCATTCAGTCGGTAGGCGGTACATTATCATCTTGTAAGGCCAGCTGCTCTATGACATGTTTTTCTCCACTTGTACCCAGATAGTGTTTCAGTCGCTGTCCATTAACCTTGAAGGTTCGGAGTCCATCCTCCGATGCCAATTCAACAGCTCCAAACAGAGAGACATTTATAACCTTGAAAGGCCCCGACCATTTGGATTTCAACTTACCTGGAAATAGTTTCAGCCTTGAGTTGAATAACAACACAAGGTCTCCCACTTTGAACTCTCTCTTTAAGATCTTGGAATCATGAACGAACTTCATTCGTTCTTTATAGACCGCTGC
>MCJB01000231.1:0-19613 GCA_002018475.1 Nicotiana obtusifolia | reverse complement strand
GGCGAGTAACTGTGTTGAAAGGCTGAGAAGAAGAAAAAGTTATGTCTGCATTTATTGGGAAAATTTGACTATTTTTGAAGAGTTACAGAGAGATGGTGATAGACAAGGGTTAGGAGCTTATCCAAAAAAAGGGTTAAACTTTTTGGAGTGTATGGATGATTGAGTATGTGACTGTATGAGCTCCTCCCACTTGTCTACGTCTTTTATTATGGTTTAAGTGCATGTTGATTTGCTGTCGTATTCAAAGATTTAAAGCAGTACCAATTATAATGCATAGTATATAAATTTAACGTGTTTATATATATAAGAGAAAATAATTAGTACCTGTATATGTTATTGATGCAGGTTGAATTTAGTAAGAGATTCTTGCGTTTGTTTGCGTGTTTTTTTTGTTTACTTGTGATATTGGGCTGAATGCACAAGAAATTTACTCCCTCCATTCCCATTCAGTTGGTAGGATAAGCTTTTATACGACGTAGTTAGCAATGCAATTTGACTCATTTGTCCCTTATTAATTGTTTGATGACTTGATCTTTGTCTATTCACGTGCCTTCTTGATTCTAGAACAATTAACGCTAAGGACAAAGTTGAAAAAAAATAATTAATTGTCACTTAATTTTTAATAATTGACAAGTATTTGGAAACAACTACTTTTTACTCTATAGTATGACATTATGACAGCTAAATGGAAACGGGGGAGTATTAGAATTTGTATAAATAGACATTGTTGATATTATAGCGTTTGTTATCCCTAAGGTTATCAATTTTAAAGTTGAATCTTTCGTATTATCAAATTCAAAACCAAGAATAGTTCAGTGGTTATTATTAAGACCTGCGGTTTCTGTAAGTACCACAAGATCATTGACACAAACCAATCCGATTTGTTTTACTCAATGGATGTAAAGTATAATTACATTCTTTAAATCTTTATGATAATGAGTAAACATTTATATTATATCTATGTATCTTTCGACTAGGGTTGTACATAGATCAGGTTAGGTTCGGATTTTTCAGTTATCAAATCAAACTAATGGTGTCGGGTTATTAAATATATAAACGAATACCAACAAAGTCGAATTTTTCAAACTCGATTTTTCTAGGGTTTTTTGATTTTTTTCTTGGTAAAGTCTTCATAGCATAAAATATGTAACTTGTGCTCCAAATATTTCTTAAGTCCTAGTAAAATACAACTATATAATGTATTTTTCAAGAAACTAACACAATAATATGAGATAAGTCATAGCATTATACTAAAATATTCAATAACAAAGATAAAATAATAAAATTACATAAAACAAAGATTGCTAGTTAATTAATAAGCCATAATAAAAATTAACATAATAAAAGAATATTATATAGGCCATGCTAAAATAATTGTAGCTAATAAGTGCTAATATTAATTACATAACTAAGCACTAAAGAAAAAGATAAACTAAGTTATGCATTTTCATTATAAACCAATGTAAAACTAAATTAATTATACAACACTATCGTCATTCCTAGTATTGAATTGAATTTCTTTTGTTACCATTAGTATTGATTTGAACTTTGTTTGAGTTATTATGGGGTTTAAAATCTTTTTACCATTCAAGAATGTTAAGTCTAAACTTGAAATAATACTTAAAAGATAAAACTGTGAAAAAGTTTAAGAAATATTTATAAATTACATTACAATAATTATTTATATGTATAAATATTTTCAAAAATTATATAAATGTACTATCGGGTTGGTTTGGTTTTGGTTTGACTTTTTTTAGTTGAAACCAAACCAAAACAATTATGGTCGGGTTTTATTTTCCAATACCAAACCAAATCAAACCAAACCACATCGGGGTTTTTTTTTTCGGTTTGACTCGGATTATCGGTTTGGTGCGGTTTATCGGTTTTCTTTGTACATTCTTACTTTCGACTATGTATATATAGTTCAAACTAAAAATTGTAGTTATTCTTGAAGTCTATATCTAGGGGTATACAAATAAAACCAACAAACTACACCAACCCGATAACCTGAGTCAAACCGTGAAACAAAAAATCTTACTATGATTTGGTTTCATTTGGTTTGGTGTTGGAAAAAATCCGACCATATTTGATTTGGTTTGGTTTTAACTAAAAAAGGTCAAAACTGAAAACCAAACTAACCAGACATTATGTGTATAGAATTTTTAAATATATTTAATACATAAAAATATTTATGGTAGAGTAGTTTGTAAACGTTTCTTAAGTTTTTTCATAGTTTTATCTTTTAACATATTATTTCAAGCTTGGGCTTATAATTTTTGGATGCTCCAATAATTTTTATAGTCCATAAATGTTAATAACTCAAACAAATACTAAACCAAAATCAAATCAATACTGATGCTAATAAAAGACATTCAATTCAATTGTACTATGAATGAAAATAGTGTTGGTTATCTATTCTTTTTAGTTTTTTCATGATTTAGATAAAATATATTAACTTATTTTTTCTTTTAGTGGTTAGTCATGTAAATAGGAGTAGTACTTATTAGTCATAATTTTAAATTATGTTTGTTTTTATTATGGCTTAGTAATAATATTTATTTTATGCGATTTTATTATTTTTATTACTAAATATTTTAGTACAATGTCATGACCCATCTCATATTTATGTTATTTTATTAAAAAAATACCTTCTATAGTTCTGTCTTACTAGGATTATAGAAATATTTGGAGCACAAATTTTACGTTTTATGGTATAAAGACTTTATGAATAAAAACTCCAAAAAAATCCAAGAAAAATCAAGATTAAAAAATCTGACTTTTATTGGTTTGATTTAATATTTAAATTTAATAACTCAGTATAATTAATTTGATTTGATAGTTAAAAAATTCAAACTAACCCGAACCATATACACACTTTATCTACATCTACTACTAGTGTGTCCGTTGGATTATTGTTAATGTGATTGGATATATATTTGTAAGGGAATAGTAGTAATATTTTTCATTTTCTATTTGTCAATTCCAAATTACATGCTAAACATACATTGAAGGTGGAGAAGTCGCTGAGTGACCGACAGATATGCGTAGCAAGCAACCTGGCCTACCTAGTTTCTACTTTTTATTTTTGCCACTCTATCTCAATAAGTCATCCATAACTATGATATGCCTTATATGACTGGAATTTGAATATCCTATGTGGTAATGCTATTGAACAGTCTCCCCCCTCCCCCCCCCCCAAATCCAAAAAACATTTTGGTCTTCTTATAGTGCAGAGATGGTCAAGATGTAACCTTACTCGCTATCTTAATTTAACTGTATTATTTATTTGGTTAGATATCAATTTTTATAACATACTGGTTTAGGAAAGGGGGGGGGGGGAATTAATTTTTTGATAGAAAATGAAGGGTTCCATCTTCTACGAATCTATACACTGACAGTACCAGACTACAAACCAGAATAGAAGATAAATTTTTATATAAATTGACTAAATTTACGATATTTCCGAGATTGAGGTAGTACTGGGACATAATGAACGGTAAGATTTGTCCGCATAGGTTTCTTTTGATTATATTTGTCATTTTGGTAGAAGTAGAGACGAATAACATTGGTTCTGTCTAGTTTTTTCTTTCTGCGCGCTTGCTAATAAGTAAGGCTTTTGATTTGCCTCAATATGATTTGTAAGGTAAGGTTGTCCTCCTTACTTGTATTTTTCCTTTGCGATTTGCTTTTATTATGAATAAAAATATATAATTTACCAAAAAAAAAAAAAAAAACATTTCTAAAGGTCAACCTTGCTTTCACCTATCCACCCATGTTTTAGAGTTATTAACTCCACGACAAAATTAATTACTATTCATTTTTAATAATGTCAAATTTAGCTCATAAAATGTTACCTTTTAACTCGTCTAGACTTAAATGGGCGGTTGAACATATTTCTGATAGAAAATAGGTATATAAACGCAGCGGAAGTAATCACCCAAGATCATATTCTTACATGTAAACTAGATAAATATAATCAATTACGAGATAATAACACTAACCTTTTGAAGCTACTGCACAAATCTTCAATAATGTTCGTGTTCTCCAGGTCTACGGTCTTCTGTTGTGTATCCTGAATCTCTACGAACGTGATACTTGAGTGGCAAGTATTTTGGTTCAAGAATAGTAGTCTTCTTTGTGTGTCAAATTCGGCCAGCAAGAAAGATGCCCTTTAGGGTTCTTCTTTCTTTTATTTATCCACGTTTTTTAGGTAATCCAAGACCAAAAACGTGTAGAAGTCTTATTCCTACCAAAAACGTGTAGCCAAAAACGTGTAGGAGTCTACTACGCACCAAAAATGTGTAGCAGTATCCTAACCCACCAAGGATACTATTTTCTTATTTAATTTTCTTGTTCTGGAATATTCAGGCACAGTAGGGACCACAGATTTAATAACGAGGCTTCCTATTGTGGTATTAATTCGGAATATGAATGAATTAATCCTACCACAATAAATTATAATTTATTCCACTAGAAAACTGTAAGTGCACTCCTTAGTTTAATTTCGAAATCATTCATTAAAAACTTATTTAACTCCCCGTGTTAAGATTATAAATACCAATCAGATAAATTAAATTACTGACAATTTAATTCATCGACTAATTTAATCCTTTATACTTCCGCTTAACTTATTTCATGTGACGGATACAAAATTCACCTGCAGGGTTTTCACATGAAAACTTTCAAGCATCCATAAAGGGGTATCATCAATCTCAATGGTCAAGACACGGATTCTATCAACTAATTATTATTTCACAAATGCACTTTGCCATTATTCAATTTACCAGGAACACATTAACTCGCAGTTGAGTCGTACCTTTTAATAAATCAAAATAATGAACGAAGCACATTGATCATAACAATTATATTAAGATTAAGAGTATAAGAACATTCAATGAGCTAGAGAGGTAGTTTTATATATTCAGTACAAAAACACTTATCTCTACTTGGTCCGTTCAATACACAAAAATGTACTAGTATAAGAAGTTGGAACTGAACCATTCCCATAATCAAGATAGATTATAATTTAATCTTATGCTACAATCATCAAGAAACTCTGCCCAGTTTCATCTTTGATTGTGAACATTAACTTTATAACTTATAAGAACCGACAATTTAATCTTCCGTGCATGAGCTAAAGTTCCATACACTAAATCGTCTACTATATAAGTAAAGGGCACACATATGAACAAATGATCTATTTAAATTAAGACTTCATTGAATTGAATAAATAAATAAATAATTGTTCCAATAAATAAAACATAATACTATAACCAAACCATATGGTTAATAGTATATCCTAACAATCTCCCACTTAGACTCATAACCATGCATCTACAACTCTAATACCCATTACTTCTACATGCTTGTCAAAAGTCTTCTGCGGCAAGCTTTTAGTAAACGGGTCTGCAAAATTGTCTGCTGATGCATTCTTCAAAACTTTTACCCCTCCCCTCTGAACAATGTCACGAATTAAATGATATTTACGCTCAATATGTTTACTCCTCTTATGGCTTCGTGGTTCCTTCGAGTTTGCAACCGCACCACTATTATCACAATAAAGTATAATTGGTGCTTGTACTGAAGGGACAACACCAAGCTCTTTGTGGAAATTCCCGAGCCAAACAGCCTCCTTGGCAGCCTCAGAGGCAGCCACATATTCGGCTTCCATGGTGGAATCAGCAACACATGATTACTTAATACTCCTCCAAGTTATGGCTCCTCCTCCTAAGGTAAACACATTTCCTGAGGTAGATTTTCTAGAATCTCTATCTGACTGGAAATCTGAGTCTGTATACCCAATGGGTACAAGATCGCTTAAGTGAAAAATCAACATATAATCCCTAGTCCTTTTCAGGTACTTGATTATATGCTTAACGGCAGTCCAATGTTCTCTCCCAGGATTACACTGAATCTGCTAACTATGCCAACAGCAAAGCAAATGTCAGGTCTAGTACATAGCATTGCATACATAAGGCTCCCTACAGCAGAAGCATAAGGGACCGCCTTCATCTTCTCTATCTCATCAGCCGTTTTGGGAGACTGATCCTTGGACAGAGAGATTCCATGCCTAAAAGGAAGGAATCCTTTTTTGGAATCTTGCATGCTAAATCTGGCGAGGATAGTATCAATATAAAGTGCTTGAGACAAGCCTAATATCCTTTGCTTGCGATCTCGCGTGAGCTTGATCCCAAGGATATGAGCTGCTTCTCCCAAGTCCTTCATATCAAAATGTGAGGACAACCACTCCTTGACTGAAATCAACATGCCCACATTATTTCCTATGAGCAAGATATCGTCTACATAGAGTACCAAAAACGTTACTTTTTCTCCATCCCATTTTTTATAGACACAAGACTCGTTTTCACATTGATCAAAACCGAAAGTCTTAATCGAATTGTTAAAACAAGTGTTCCATGCCCTAGGTGCCTACTTCAATTCATAAATGGATTTGTTCAACTTACACAGCATGTGTTCATTACCGCTTTTCTTGAAACCGTCTGGTTGTGCCATATAAATGCACTCATCAAGACTTCCATTAAGGAAAGCCGTCTTGACATCCATTTGCTAGATCTCATAATCATAATGAGCAGCAATAGATAAGAGGATTCTAATTGATTTAAGCATGGCTACCGGCGAAAAAGTTTCCTCATAATCGATCCCTTCTTTCTGAGTAAACCCTTTCGCAACAAGCCTTGCTTTAAAAGTTTGCACTTTTCCATCCACTCCTCTCTTTTTCTTATAGATCCATCTACAGCCAATAGGTTTGACTCCCGCAGGTGGTTCCATAAGATCCCAGACTTTATTGGAGTACATAGACTCCATTTCATATTTCATAGCAGTAATCCATTTTTCAGCATCTACATCCTGTAGTGCTTCGTCGTAATTTAGAGGTTCTGTATTAGTCTCTTCAGGGATCCTATCGTAAAATTCTCCCAAGAGTACATACCGAGAAGGTTTTCTAATAATTCTCCCACTACGACGAGACACTGCAGGTGCATTTTCGTCCACGACATTATCTTGAAGAACTGGGTGCTCAACATTAGTCTCCTCACCTTGTGGTGCCAGGATTTCATGAGCTTGTTCTTCAATTTCAGGTTGCACAATTACAAGGTGCTCAACATTACTCCCACTACTTTGGGGCAGCGAGATATCGGGCAATGCCTCTTGTGTGTCCTCTTGCCTATTGACATTCCTCCCACTACGAGAACGCAGTGGTATATCAATACTGGTTGCCGGGATGTGTTTTGGAGATGGATCTTTTGTTTTTTTTTGCTCAATTCCTGCAAAACAAGTTTGTTTCTAGGAACATGGTTTATTAAATAATCCTCTTCCAGAAATTTGGCATTTGTTGTAACAATTACCTTCTTTTCTTTTGGACAATAAAATAAATCTTCCTTTGTTCCTTTTGGATATCCAATAAAAACGCACACCTCTGTCCTTGATTCCAATTTATCTGTTTTCCCTTTCAACACATGTGCTGGACAACCCCAAACTCGAATATGTCGCAGACTGGGTTTGGGCCCAGTTCACAATTCTGTTGGAGTTAAAGGTACTGACTTGGAAGGAACCAAATTCAGAATGTAATTAGCTGTTTCTAAAGCATATCCCCAAAAGGATGAGGGCAGATCGGAATAACTCAACATTGATCTGACCATTTCCATAAGGGTTCTATTCTTCTTTCTGCTACACCATTTTGTTGTGGTGTTCCTGGAGTAGATAATTGAGACGTTATTCCAGAATCTGATAAGTATCTAATGAATTCTGCAGAAACACCGCGATCAGATCGCAATGATTTGATATGTTTATCATGTCGTTTCTCCGTTTCTGTCTTGAATTTTTTGAATTTCTCAAAGCACTCAGACTTACGGCGTAACAAATAAATATATCCGTATTTGGAGTAGTCATCTGTGAAAGTCACAAAATACTCAAAACCACCTCTTTCTTGTATATTCATAGGTCCACACAAATCGGAATGGATTAATTCTAACTTATCACTGGCTCTATTTCCTTTTGAATGGAAGGGTCTCTTGGTCATTTTTCCTTCTAAACAGGATTCACATGTTGGTAGTGCCTCCACTTTCAATGAACTCAGGGGTCCATCAGAAACCAACCTTGAGATCCTATTTAGATTTATATGACCTAGACGTAAATGCCATAAATAAGTTTGACTCAATTCAGAAATACGCTTTCTTTTATGTGACAGGTCAACTTTATTTAGCTCTTTTGGTTGTATGATTTCACGAGGAATATTAAGTATAAACAAATCATTTACTCTAGCAGCAGTGTAGATAAAAAGTCTATTATACTTAATAATAGCAGAGTTATTAATAAAAAAGATATTATAACCAGCATCCATTAATCTCGAAACTGAAAGTAAATTCCTTCTAATGGAAGGTACATATAAAACGTCTTTTAAATTCAAAACTCTATCACTACTAAACTCAACTCTAATATATCCTAATGCTAAAGCTGGTGCTGGTTCGCCATTGGCTTGAAAAATGCAAACTTCATTCTCACTTACCGCCGCGTTTCCTGAAACCCCTGCAAAGAAGTGCAGATATGATTAGTGGCTCCCGAATCTACACACCATGACATGGTAGAAACAGCCGCTAAATAAGTTTCAACGACATTTAAAAATGAATTACCTTGCTTATTCATCTTGGCCATATAGGTGGGACATTGTTTCTTGTGGTGCCCAGGCTGCTTGCAGTGAAAACACTTGCCCTTAGGCTTGCTTACACCACCAGCAGCACCTACAGGTGCCACAACCTTGCGAGCCTTCTTCTTTTTCTGTCCGCCTTTCGGCTTAGAAACTGAACCTTTCTCAACAGTCATTGCCACAGCTGGGGCTTGCTGCTTGATAATGGACTCTGCCGCCTGCAGCTCATTCAATAATTTCGCAAGTGACAAATCTATTTTGTTCATATTGTAGTTCAAGCGAAATTGCTTAAAACTGTCAGGCAGAGTATGTAGGACCATCTCAACTTGAGATTCCTTATCAATCACAGCTCCAAGCACCTCGAGTTCGTTCAGAAGACTCATCATGTCAAGTACATGCTTCCTAACCGAAGATCCTTCAGCCATCTTAGTGTTCAAAAGGGCTTTCATGGCTGTCTGCTTAGCCGCACGATTTTGCTCTCCGAACATATCTTTCAGATTTTCAAGCATATCGTACGCAGACCCCGTTGACTGATGCTGATGTTGCAAAACATTCGCCATAGAGGCAAGAATGTAACATCGCGCCATCTTATCAGCCTTAACCCATTTTTCATAGGCCTTAATATGATCTTCCGAAGCATTCTCCCCAGGTTTTTCTGGGCACTCATCAATCAGCACAAATTTGTAACCTTCAGCAGTTAGGACAATATCCAAGTTTCGTTTCCAGTCAACATAATTCGGACCCTCTAACTTGTTTTGGTTCAGAATAACGGTAAGTGGGTTGAAGGAAGACATGATTAATCCGGGAGATATAAACATCAAATTGATCATTAGATATGTTGAACAAATAATAAAATTCAAACCACATCACACATAAAACCATGCTTACCGAATAGTTAGATTCGATAGGGAAACTTAACTATTCATGCAAAATATATGAGTCATGTTAGATATATTACCCCATAAAAATCAGAACCAACTCAGATGGAGAGTAAACTGATAATTTATATTAGTTAGATATCACATTAAATTATCCCTAGTTCCATTGAACCAACGTGTAACTCAGATGGAGAGTCAAGACAAGTTATCAATTAATTAAGGATTATAGCACAGTAATTAACTATAATAAATCTATCCGATGGGGAGGAAGACCTATGTCAACACATAAATTCAATATATTACTGTGATATACAATGGAGACCATAGAGAATGAACCCTAACACCATTATTTATTAAAATAAAAATTTTTCGTTAACAAATTTTTTCTAAAAACAGAAAAACGCCCAAAAACACATTTAAACGATCCCGGATGGCCAAAAAATATCGTTGCTCACTGCAAAAGCAGTGAGTATTGTTCATTGGACCGTTTCCGATGAACCTACCAAATTTCAGGTCAATCGGAGTTCGTCAAAAAATTCAGAACTCCAAAATTATGACCATTCGGTAAAATCGATTTTTTCGTTTTTTATACTTTTGAATAAAATCAGATACAATCATATTATTTATACGATTCTAATAATATCCATGATTCATGAATTCATAAATTCAGACAAACATGCATTCAAAAATCACACCAAATCTAGGATTTCTGTTTCATGAAGTAACATGTTGTTTCTGATTCTTACAATAGTCTTCATTCCAAAATTCATAAACTACATAATCAATCTCGTTTTTCATAAAACATCATTGTTTTTAATATGACAAACATGCATTCAAAAACAATACCAATTCTAGGATTTCTGTTTCATGAAGTATTACATTATCTAGTTAGATGTAAGACGGCTCTGATATCAATTGATAGAAAATAGGCATATAAACGCAGCGGAAGCAATCACCCAAGACCATATTCTTACATGTAAACTAGATAATATATAATCAATTACGAGATGGTAACACTAACCTTTTGAAGCTACTGCACAAATCTTCAATAATGTTCGTGTTCTCCAGGTCTACGGTCTTTTGCTGTGTATCCTGAATCTCTACGAACGTGATACTTGAGTGGCAAGTATTTTGGTTCAAGAATAGTAGTCCTCTTTGTGTGTCAAATTCGGCCAGCAAGAAAGATGCCATTTAGGGTTCTTCTTTCTTTTATTTATCCACGTTTTTTAGGTAATCCAAGACAAAAAACGTGTAGAAGTCTTATTCATACAAAAAATGTGTAGCCAAAAACGTGTAGGAGTCTACTATGCACCAAAAATGTGTAGCAGTCTCCTAACCCACCAAGGATACTATTTTCTTATTTAATTTCCTTGTTTTAGAATATTCAGGCACAGTAGGGACCACAGATTTAATAACGAGGCTTCGTATTGTGGTATTAATTCGGAATATGAATGAATTAATCCTACCACAATAAATTACAATTTATTCCACTAGAAAATTCATTAAAAACTTATTTAACTCCCCGTGTTAAGATTACAAATACCAATCAGATAAATTAAATTACTGACAATTTAATTCATCGACTAATTTAATCCTTTATACTTCCGCTTAACTTATTTCATGTGACGGATACAAAATCCACCTGCAGGGTTTTCACATGAAAACTTTCAAGCATCCATAAATGGGTATCATCAATCTCAATGGTCAAGACACGGATTCTATCAACTAATTATTATTTCACAAATGCACTTTGCCATTATTCAATTTATCAGGAACACATTAACTCGCAGTTGAGTCGTACCTTTTAATAAATCAAAATAATGAATGAAGCACATTGATCATAACAATTATATCAAGATTAAGAGTATAAGAACATTCAATGAGCTAGAGAGGTAGTTTTATATATTCAGTACAAAAACACTTATCTCTACTTGGTCCGTTCAATACACAAAAATGTACTAGCATAAGAAGTTGGAACTGAACCATTCCCATAATCAAGATAGATTATAATTTAATCTTATGCTACAATCATCAAGATACTCTGCCCAGTTTCATCTTTGATTGTGAACATTAACTTTATAATTTATAAGAACCGACAATTTAATCTTCCGCGCATGAGCTAAAGCTCCATACACTAAATCGTTTACTATATAAGTAAAAAGCACACATATGAACAAATGATCTATTTAAATTAAGACTTCATTGAATTGAATAAATAAATAAACAATTGTTCCAATAAATAAAACATAATACTATAATCAAACCACATGGTTAATAGTATATCCTAACAATTTCAAGTTAATCTGTATAAAATGTCTGGACCAATTTGGATAGCATATGTAATTCAAATTTGTCGATAAGAAGACTTAAGTGCGTAGAAAAATAATTTTTGTTGGATATAGTTTGTTTTGTATGTTAAATGGTAATATAGCTTAGCTAAACTCACTAAACTAGCTTGACCCTGAAAATCCAACGTCAATAAGTCGTCATCAATTTCCAACCACTTCCTTTGCGGCACATTTAGTAACATGTCCGTTCTCATCTGCAGGTCACATGCTTATTATGTTATTAGTTTAAGCAAATGAAAAGAAATTATTAAAATTTAATTCTTTTCTAAAATTATATCATTAACCGTTAGATCACACTCTCGCGAGGTTAATAGATACAAAGTTTCAGGAGCAAATTGATGAAAAAGGTCAAACTTCAACTACCCAATTTACTCTTGTTTTGTTTGTGCATGTGTAGGAGAATAATAAACACCAGCAAAAGTAGGTGCCAGTTACTGAAACCAATTAAGGCCTCCATAATCAGTTAGCTGGCATGTCATGAATTTTGCTGCATTTACCTCTGCTCAACTAACCACCTTTTCCTCAACTCTCTCCTTTTTCTCTTGACTTGTGTGGACTAAGTTTGAGCTAAATTTGATCTATTCATGTATAAATTCGTAGAATAACATCACATTACTTGGATTAATAAAAAAAACTCTTAAAATAAGTTGTGGATTCTTTTCATTTTAGGGAAGAATGGAAAGTTATACGGTGAAAGTTGAAGAAAGTCGACCAGCTGTTGATGGAAAGCCATCTGCAGGGCCAGTTTATAGGTGCATTTACGCTAAAGATGGTCTCATGGAAATGCCTGTTACTTTTGAGTCACCTTGGGATTTCTTCAGGTATATTACTCACTTGAATATCTCAATTCGTTTTTTCTCATAATTGTAGTGAATTTTTCAATTACATACATGCAATGGGTTTTCGACGATGTGGTTACTGGTTCAAACTGTGAAAACAGCGTTTTGCATGTAGAAATACAAGATAAAACTGTGTATTGTAATTCAATTTTTTCTCGAATCCCGCTTAGTAAGAGTTTAATGCACCAGATTACCTGTAATAAAAGAGGAGGATATGATTAGGATGAATCCTTTGAATTGATAAATTGGTTCATATAACCAACTCGGGAATCGAAGCTTAGTTGATTATTATTGTGGATATTTCAGTATAGCCCTTTTTCTCAAAATGTACCTAAGAATTAAGAAATTCAGGAGTTTACAGGAATTGATATTTAGGAGAAGATATAATGTTACTGACAAATTTAATAATGCTACTTATATATCTTGAAAATTAATATTAAGAAAAAAATTAAATTACGAATATATTACATAAATGAGAGTATTTGTAATATCAAGGGTATTATAGATTTTTTAGGTGAAAGGTTTGTAAAAATCTTATCAAAGTGATTATTGTGATAATTAAAGCATAGTAAAATGATTTTTGTGTAACAAAAGAAAGAAAATAGACTTTTGGGTAATAAACACAAAATTAAATGATTTTTACATAACAAGAAAGAAAATTGACTTTTGGGTGATAACAAACTCATAAAATTTACTCTTTTTTATGCTTTGCAGTGAATCGGTTAAGAAGAATCCCAAAAATCAAATGCTGGGACGCCGTCAGGTTGTTGACAACAAGGTAGAGTTTCTTCAGAGTTCAACCATTGAAATGAGTCTAAGCATAAGCGTTATTGATCCTTAATAACCTATTAATTCAACATATAATGCAAAATGTTGGGGGCTTTAAGAAATAACCAATTAAAGAATGAACAATGAAGAAAAGGAGATAATGTCACATTATTTAGTTCTCAAATTGTAACTAGCTAGTGTTGGTTTAAATTGCTAAAGAAAACTTTTCAATCTAGCAGTCCATTTGGAACAAATAGACTAGTGGAAATAAATTGATATAAAAAAGGAAAGAGAATGAATTTTGAGCTTTGTTTACAGGCAGGTTCCTACAATTGGTCAACATATGAGGAGGTTTACAAAACCACAATCAAGATTGGTTCAGCAATCCGAAGCCGTGGTGTCAATCCGGTGAGTGCTAGTCCATTGAAATCATTAAATTATTCTCAAAATATACTCTGAGTTTTGAGCATAGCTCAAACATTTAGACTAAGTTGCATCTAAAAGTATCTTCTGTTTACTTAGGGAGACAAATGTGGCATCTATGGTGTGAACTCTCCTGAGTGGATAATGGCTATGGAGGTATACACTTGCTGTTCTAAATTATCGATTTTCTCACAAACCAAAGACATATCCAACGTGCGAGTTGCGTCCCTCTTGAGAAAAATAATAGGGAAAACTTGTTTTACCTTCAGTTTACTGTTACTTTGGAACAATAATTTTGTCTGTTCAATTTGATCACAGGCTTGTAACAGCCAAGGAATTTCATATGTACCACTCTATGATTCTCTTGGTATCTTCTTACTCTCAATCTCACTGTCGTCGCTACCTTTTGCAGAAAAATAAAGAGAAGTTCTCAAACTGTTCTCCACAAGAGCATAATTATTGATTTGTTCTTTGAACTTGCCTGAATTGCAGGTGCAAATGCAGTGGAATTTATCATAAACCACGCTGAAGTTTCAATAGCTTTTGCCCAAGAAAGCAAAATACCGGCTGTATAATCTCCTTCCCTTTTCCTTAATAACGTCATATTTTTGCTTTTCTTATTCGTGAACTGCAAATGACATTGTACATTGAAACTAAGACAATGAGCACTAAAGTGATGGTTCCAAAAGTGCTATGTGGATTTTTCATTGAACTGCTCATTATGTTCTTTCAAATGAATTATCTAATGCATTAATACTTCTGATTGATATACCGTTCAAATTCTAGAGACGGTTAGCTATAGGTAACATTCTTTAAGTTACTTGATCATTAACTTCTTTTGCAGATCTTATCATGCTTGTCAAAGTGCAGTTCTTACCTAAAAAGTAGGTGAAATTATTAACTTTGTCAAATAAGCTGGTATTTGAAAGTTCAATATGAGTAATTGTATATCTTTTCTTAAGCCATTGTCAGCTTTAGAAACATTTCCAGCACGCAGAAAAGTGAAGCAGAGGAACACGGAGTAGCTTGCTTCTCATGGGATGAGTTTGTTCAAATGGTAAAGGCAATATATTAATGCAAAATATCATATTCAGTGATCTGCATTCTAATAACTAGTTTTTGTGCCTTCGCTTAAGCTTTATATCACTCTATCCAGGGAAGTTTGGATCATGAACTTCCTCAGAAACGGAAGACTGATATATGTACAATAATGTACACAAGTGGAACTACTGGAGAACCAAAAGGCGTCATTTTGACTAATGGGGCTTTCATGGCAGAAGTTCTATCGATGGATCAACTTCTCACTGAAACAGACAAAGAGGTGATTTTGTTTAGATATCTACTTGTGAAGACGTGTGGCCTTTAACTCTTTGGAAATCAAGACGTACGATTTGCAATTTAACCAGTATCATCAATATTTGTGTTTGGTTAGTGTCTTTTCTTGCTTCATCGCAAGCAATCATTTTGATCTAGCTTGAACTTAAGACATCATATCATCTGCAAAACTTGAGAGGAATTGTGATTTTAGTGCTCACTTTTAATCTCCTAAGTAAGATTTTCATTCTCCATATTTCACGATCTTGCCCGAAGTTCTAAGCGAGTATCGTAATCATTAAGTTACCAGAAAATCCTATTTGGCTATAATGAATCTCCTGCAGGTTTATATATTTTCTATCTTATTCTCATCGGTACAAGAATAGCTAAGTGTGATCTTACTCTTATCAATTTGTGTCAATTTCAGGGAACTGGAGAGGACGTGTACTTTTCGTTCCTTCCACTGGCTCATATATTTGATCAAATAGTTGAGACATATTGCATATACAGGGGTGCTTCAATAGGATTTTGGCAAGGCGTAAGATACATATATTGTTTGTGCCGTGAATTACTTATAGCTTTTTTTTTTCTTATAAACTTGCTCTGTGTTCAAGCCCAATTGAATCGAATAAATGTTTGCATCTGAATAACAGGACATTAGATACTTGATTGAGGATCTTCTGGTATTGAAGCCCACTATATTTTGTGGAGTTCCAAGAGTTTTTGACAGGATATACACAGGTCTCTAATCTACTGTTCTGTGAACAAAATTCAGGCTTAATTTTTGACACCAATTAGTTTTTGCTAGTCTCTTGTTTTTTCCTATTATTCTATAATTTTTTTTTTCGGGTGTGGGAAATTCAGGTGTGATTGATAAAATTGAAGCTGGAGGTTTGTTAAAGAAGCTGCTTTACCAATATGCATATAACTAGTACGTCCTCTTATAAAGTTTCTGTGCTTAGATCAGCATTATTTGCATTTGTTTCCCTACATTTCTATTATATATTAAGCATTACATATATTTTTTCCAGCAAGTTAAAGAATATGGAGAAAGGACTAAGACAAGATGAAGCAGCTCCTCGCTTTGACAGGCTGGTTTTTGACAAGGTTTGCTATCTGATCCCTAGCATTTACTTGGTCCATAATCCGATTGACTTATTTGCATATACTTCTCGTTCCAGATCAAACTAGCATTTGGTGGACGAGTTCGTCTCATGCTTTCTGGAGCTGCTCCTTTGCCCAAGCATGTTGAAGAATTTCTAAGGGTGACATGCTGCTGTTCTTTAGCACAAGGATATGGTATTGAATACTAGTAGTAATCTTATTACTCCTATCTTTTCATAATTTCTCAAAGTTTCCATTATTCACCTTAAATCCTAAGATCCCTTCTCTGTGTTTCCTTGCAAATTTTGGGGGCCTAACACCTAAACAGATATATAGTAAATCGTATAAACTCATGAGTCAAGGGTCTATCGGAAACAGTCTCTCTGCCTTCACAAGGTAGGGTTAAGGTCTGTATGCTCACTACCTTCCCCAGACTCCACTTAGGATTACACTGGGCTTGTTGTTGTTGTTGTTGTTGTATATAAACTCATGTGAAGCCCAAGTACTCTAAATCAAATAAGAGTGCACAATTTTTGAAAAGCAAGGATGTTATTGCAGCTAGTAGAATTGCCATATTTTATATAATGTTGATTCTCATAGTGAAATGCGTAGTAGCATTTTCACCGCTCTTCTTTGTCAGTTTCACATTTTCTTGTGCTTATTTTGACCTACTCTTCAATGTTAGGTCTTACTGAAAGTTGTGGAGGATGTTTCACATCCATAGCCAATGTACACCCCATGATAGGAACTGTTGGTGTTCCAATGACTACAATAGAGGCAAGACTTGAGTCCGTGCCAGAAATGGGATATGATGCGCTCGCAAGTGTGCCACGCGGAGAAATTTGTCTGAGGGGAAAAACCTTGTTTTCGGGGTACCATAAGCGAGAAGATCTTACAAAAGCAGTACTTATGGATGGATGGTTTCATACAGGTAATGAGGAGAAAGTGCAATACACATTCTTACTTATCACAGGGCTGTCATATTCTTGAGCTGAGGACCTACCCGAAACAAGTCTCTCTACCTTCTTAAAGGTAGGGGTAAGGTCTGGGTACACACTACCCTCCCCAGACCCCATTTGTGAGATTACACTGGGTATTTTATTGTTGTTATCACTGTACTGTCATGCTCATAAGGTGGAAATGAGCATGCTTCGTTTTGACTCAGCCATCGATCGAAGTAGACACTATGGAAAATTGAAGTATCACTGAAGTTGCAATGCAATTAACAATAATCTGATGATAGTTTATATCATTGGTCGGGGGGTGTAATAATTGATTTGTGCAATCGAATTCTGAGCATGGGAAAATTGCAGGTGACATTGGTGAGTGGCAGCCAGATGGAGCAATGAAAATCGTTGACCGGAAAAAGAATATATTTAAGCTGTCTCAAGGGGAGTATGTGGCTGTGGAAAGCATTGAAGGGTTATACTCCAGATGCCCACTTATTACATCGGTAAGCATTAATTGGTGACCCGATAAAAATGATAATTAACATGCTATAATAGGTTAAATTACAATGATCATGTACTAATTTTTTAGAAAGCCAGTGTATATAACTTAAAATCCTTTCTAGTGATAAGAGTTGCAGGATGTATAAATAATCATATTCTAAAGAGAAAATCTAAGCATTCCAAAATGACTATAAGTGCAAACAAAACGTTTGAATTTTGGGACAGTCTCTGCCTTACCCTATTATGCTAATTGAGATTGAGTTGGTGGATTTGTTAGATTACTGTATGTTCCATGTGACACAATTTCCTTCTAACTCATAACCTGGTCCACAGATCTGGGTATATGGAAATAGTTTCGAGTCCTTTTTAGTGGCCGTGGTAGTTCCAGAAAGAAAAGCACTTGAAGACTGGGCTTCAAGTAATCAAGAAACTGGAGATTTTTCAGCTCTATGCAATAACTCAAAGTCAAGGAAGTACATTTTGGATGAACTCAACAGCACTGCCAAGAAACACCAAGTACGTAGCAAATTTCTTTTGATTCTATGGTTTTTATCCAGTTCTTACTCTGATCAGAAAAATACCTCCACAGCTTCGAGGTTTTGAAATGTTACGTGCAGTCCATTTGGAGCCAAATCCTTTTGACATTGAGCGAGATTTAGTTACTCCCACATTCAAACTGAAAAGGCCACAGCTGCTCAACTATTACAAGGTATACACATTTGTTTGTTTAAGCCAAACGTATATCCCTTATGTTAAAGTGTGACACAATCTCTAACCTAAAAGATTTGATGGTCACACATTGTCTCATCTAATGTTAGAGAAAAAGACACTTCTAATTACTTAATTATGTTATGTCTCAACGCGTTCACCTTTTCTGTATCGCTTGTACCTAATGAATCCAACGATATATTACTGTTTTGAAGTCGAGGGAACAGAAGGAACCTTGCAAAAGCTAACTTTCAGTATTTAGAGAGATCTTCATTAGTCTAGTCCTGTTAATCTTCCCAATTCTCACACTCTTTATGTCTAGATTCACCTGCTAAGATTTTGTTAGTTTGGCAAAAGTCCCACATCGGTGGGTAGAGAAAATTTGGTTGGAATTTTCTCTATAAAAGGAGGCCTAATGTTTAGGATTTATACACACCTCTCATTTGCCTTCATATCTTCTTAAGGCATTTGTATCTTCTCTCTTTAGTATTATTTCACTTGTATTTTTGGAGTGGAATAAAATATTGGTTGTGTCCGAGGAAGTAGGCAAAATTGGCCGAACCTCGTAAATTCTGGTGTTCCTTTTATTGTTGCTTTATTGTCTATTTATTATTTGGTGGCTGTCATAATTTTTGGTATAGTAGTTGTGACTTATTCACACTATATACATTTGGCTTCCGCAACAATTGGTATCAAAGCCTAGGTACTGTCTAAGTATGCTCTGTGGGTGCAGCATAGTCTGATCTTCCACATCAGAAAAGATTTATCTTGGTAACTGAGTCAAGGTTCTGTCTGAGTATGCTCTGTGGTTGCAACTTAGTTTGATCTTCCACACCAGAAAGGAAATAATCTTGATTTGTGTCGTCAGCTATTAAATAATATTTTGTGTCAAAAATGGGAGACAATAAACAAGAAGAAGCTACATCAAGTGTCAATAATACGTCATTGTTGGCATCTTCGCTTATGACAAGAATTGTGTCAAATGCGAAATTTGCGGTAGAAATTTTTGACGGGTCAGGACATTTTGGGATGTGGCAAGGCGAGGTTCTAGATGTCCTTTTTCAACAAGGGCTAGACCTTGCCATTGAAGAAAAGAAACCAGATATTATTGGAGATGA
>MCJB01000230.1:2133-21753 GCA_002018475.1 Nicotiana obtusifolia | reverse complement strand
AGAAGAGAGAAGCAAGAGAGAAGAAGAAAGATAAACTTAGAGATAAACAGTATGCTGCTCTACAAGAGCAGATCAAATCTCTCTTGGCTTCTGGCGCTTTTCCTATTCCCCGGTCACGTGAATCATCGCCGGATGGTCAGTTTGATGATGACAATTCATCCGGCGATGACGATGATGATGTAGATATGAGTAGACCTTGAATTGTAATAAAAACTTATATAATGTATAAGTTCATTTGAACTTTAAACCTTATTGTTGTTTAATGTTGTTGTTTAATGTGTTGTTTATTGTAGTTGTTAGTATCGTTGTTGTTTGATGTAGTAGTTCTTGTTGTTGTTGTTGTTTTAATGGTTTCAAATGCATATTTTAGGAATTTGGTAAAACTGGCAGGGGGTGTAGCTGCCAAAACAGGCAGATTCTGGAAAAAATATACCAAAAATAGCGACCAACTTTGGTCGCCAGTTGGTCGCTATTTTGCTGAAAAAAAAATTAATTTAGCAAATAGCAACCAACTTTGGTCGCTAATTGGTCGCAAAAAGCGACCAAAGTTGGTCGCCCAGCACAAAATACAAAAATAATATCTGAAATAAGCGACCACAGATGGTCGCTAATGTGGTATTTTAATTTTTTGTATTTCTCATTAAGCGACCAACTTTGGTCGCTTATTGAGAAATACAGAAAATTAAAATACCAATATGGCGACCATCTTTGGTCGCTTATTTGGTATTTTTATTTTCTGTATTTCTCAATTAGCGACCAACTTTGGTCGCCTTTTGAGAAATACAGAAAATAAAAATACCACATTGGCGACCATCTTTGGTCGCTTATTTCAGATTTTAATTTTCTGTCTTTTTCAGTGGGCGACCAAAGTTGGTCGCTAATTGGCGACCAAGATTGGTCGCTTTTTGGAAGGGACCAACTAAATACTGACCAGACCATTATGGTCGCTTTTTGGTCGCTTTTGGGCAGATAGGGACCAACTTTGGTCGCTTTTTCCGGTCGCTTTTCACCTGATTTTTAGTAGTGACATCAGACGAGCCCAAAACATTTTTTGACCGGACCAGCCCAGATTTAATTCCCAAACCCGGTCCAATTCCCCCTTACACCCAAACGACACCGTTTGGTCAAGCTTTGATCTGAACAGTTGATCCCAGATGATCCAACGGCTCGCAATTGATTTTCCCACGCCTATATATATCTCCGAACACACCCCCTACCCCCATTTCATCTTCTCTAAACGACCCAACTAAAACCCTAATCGAGCCGCCCCCAAATTCCATCGACGAACATGGCGGCTCACTACCCAATCCTCCCCCAAATCAACCCAAAATACACCCTAGGACCATCAACGTCCCTTCACCCCAAATCCCCACTCCGTTTTCGTCAAAACCCCCTAGAATCCTTCCAATTCCAGATCGAAAAATAAACCCTAAAAGTTTCAAAATTTCTGAATCGATGTTTTTCGAGTCGATTGAAGTCAAGGTCGACTTTATCCGTGTGTTCTCAACGAGAACACACGATTAAGGTCAAGCTTGGATAAAAATCAAGGTTTTTGAATATTTTCAAGCCCGCTGTAAATCCATTCGGTCCAAGGTATTCCCTCATTTTTCTCTTTCATTTTTGTTTCATTTTGTTTTTATTATTCTCATCTTCTACCCCTTTCTTTTAGTTTTCCAGTTTTAATTTTCAATCTTGTCAAAGAGTCCGTGTCTGCATGTTAAGCTTTAGGTTTTATCGTCTGTTTTTCTCTAGTGTTTTGTTGTTTTACTTCCTGTTGGGCTAAAATTAATCGAGTCGTCAAGACTCTGTAAAAGGGAACTGGTAAAAATATGTCCGAATTGGGTTTTAAAAATCAAAATCCCTAAAAGAAAATGGGTTGGATTGGATTCAGTAGTGTTTGGAATTGGGTCAACTCGACCCGTTAGGTTTAGAGAGTAAAATCAGTGTCGTAAAGGGGTACTTTAAGTAATAGTCAGTAGAGAATCTGTCAGTAACTGACTATGAAGCTTCTGAGAAGCTGCCTCTAAGGACTAAATAGAAATCTGTTATCAAATGGAAGGGTATCTAAGCTAAACTGAAAATTTGAAAAGGATTAAAATGTAAAAAAAGTTGATTGTCAGTAACAAACTAACAGACTGCCTATAAAGGCATATGCATTTTTTGGCATCAGGAGAGAAGGGAGGGGAACACACGGATTTTAATGGAGAGATTTTGAGAATGGAAAATACATCTAGCAGATTTTCGAGTGAATTTTAGGGTGAGGAAGATACAAAAAATTCAGAATTTTTCAATAAAAAATCCTCTTTGAAAAGTTCCGAAAAGCTAAAGATAGTTAGGAATTGGTTTTGATTTCTGGTTTTCTGATTCACTGGGTTCATTGTCAATCAGAAACCTCTGAAAACTTCCAAAGTGTGCATTAGCTATGTCTGAGCTGGTTTTGGTTATACTGTTACTGCTCAATTGCTGTTGCTATAGTGCTGATTGCTGCTCTTTTACTTCCTTCCCCTTTCAATGCTCAGGTACACATCTCGAGTCTCATTGTTTGTGGAGTCAATTTGAAGAATGAAATTGGAGAAGAAAGTTTTAAAGCTTAGCTTGAATTGTTCTGGCGATTCTGTCATATACTTGTCTGACAATGTTTTTTTTTTCCTTTGGGTAGTCTATTGTGTTCTATTTGCTTAGTTGAATGCTGTATAGAATAGGTAAATTGCTATTGTATATGATTCAGGATTGTTGTAAAACTTATAGAGTGACTTGTTTGGTTGAGTGAATAGTGTAGTATGGATTGTATTGGACTGCATGTCACCTAGACTGTTACAGCATATACAGTATTTGTTTTGATCAAATGATTAGTTTGCTTAGTCTGATTTCATGTTAGTTTCACACTCCTTAGGCAAATACTATTAATTGTTCTAGCAAAATATGGGTCAAATGATGTTTGTGTTCATTTAGAAAGTTTAATAGCTCAGAAGATGCATATTGTTCGTTTATGAATCCAACTGTATTGGGTAGGTTAATGAGTGTCTAATTGAAGTTTGAATTCCAACATTGTCTGTTGAAACTAGTGAAAATTGGATGTAATCTCGAGGGCTGATTATTCATGTAAATGTTGAGAGCATATCAACTTACAGGCCAATGCTTTTGTTTGTCTCTGATTCCTTCGTGGTACTTGTGGGAATCGAACCCAGGTTTAGTGCTTTGGGATGTTTGACGCCCTGAAATTTGGGCTCACAATTGAGATTGAATGGGAGCAGGTATCATTTGGCCTTTTGGGCTTGTTGTTTGAACTTAATATCCCACTCAAACTATGGCTGCTGAATTTCATTTGGGCTAACCTAATGCATAAAAACCACAAACAGTCTCAGTAGTCATATAAATATGGTTCTAACAACTTTAGGTTCAGGAAATTCTTTTGATTAATAGAGGTGAGCCATACAAATAACAACGATCACCCATGGCCCTCTTAATAGTTAAATACAAATTTAGAAGCAACTAATTCTTAAATGCCTTAAACTTTCGTGGTTTGCTTTTAGGCGCGATTAATAAACCATTGTGACTATGGGTACGGTTCCCGTGACATAACAACAATGTCAATTTCGGGGTACCTTTCATGTAACCTGATTTTAACAACTTCGAATAATAGAAGCTTTTGAAATAATTCGAGGTGCGTCGTGCCGGATAAAATCTCAAAATGCATGGCCCTCATTTAATCAATATTAAAATTTTTAGAAAGTGAGGCGTGCTATTCAGCGAATTTCCATGGCCCTCGAAAAGTTAAAAACGCGTAGTTACTTTAGGCGCGTTATTTTAATAATTCACTTTCCTAAACTCGGGTGCACATTTATGCGACCCAAATCCAAATCTCAACGTTAAATAAAATACGTTACGGATTACGAGTGCATTTATGTGACGTGGTTCATGACACATTATAAATGACGTTGCAATTTTTTCTAATAATTAAACAAAAGCAGTTAAAGATAAAATATACCATAGGCTAGAAACATGTATTAAAATCAGATAATAAGCCGATTATAACAGTTGAGCGGCCGTGCTAGAACCACGAAATCTGAGGGTGCCTAACACCTTCCCTCGGGTTAACAAAATTCCTAACTCAGAATTTCTGGTTCGCAGACTTCACAAGGAAAGTCGAAATTTTCCTCGATTTGGGATTAAAAAGTAAACCGGTGACTTGGGACACCAATCAAAATATTCCAAATGGCGACTCTAAAAAAAATAAAAATTAAATAAATAATCTCATTTCGAATAATATCACTTTAATTGGAAAAACTCCTCTATATACTTCTCGGGGGTGTACAAAAGGAGGTGTGACAGTTCTGGCGACTCTGCTGGGGATAAAAACTCAGAATCTCTGATTCAGAGTTCAAGAATTCGAGCTTAGAATAACGGTTATGCTTGGCTTTTATTATTATCTGATTTTATTACATGTTGAGCCTAATGTGCTAAATGCCGCATTTTATCGCTTTGATATTATTTGAACTGTATATAAAACTGTTACGAACCCTTCTCTTCTCATCTTCGGGGATGTGCACGCTGACCGTGACTCCCTATTCTGTTGGTGTCATACCTTAAATAAGAAAGAGGCCGGACAAGTTACAAAGCCGGGTGGCCTTTTGGTGCCTTATACGTAGCCCCCTCAACGGCTCGAGTTGTCCGCTCGGGTACACAAGTCTAGAACAATACCAGATTTTTAGCTTAGAATAACATAACCTCATGCTGGATCCCTAGTAGGAACGTTTATTTGCATCATATGCATTTGACTTTGGGGATTCAACACAGGGGTTGGGCCCGTCTAGGACAGGTGACCCCAGAATCAAAGACCATCTTGACGCATACTTTACGTGCTACTTGTGCATTTATTTGCCTCGGTTTGCATGTTGACTGGCTGTTAGAATAAAATTAAAAAAATAAAATTGAGGTATGAGAAAATTGAGAGTTGATTACCCGTTTTCCGAAAAACTCGGTGTCTAAAATAAGCCGAAACTCTGCCAAAATTTTGAAAAGAAAAATAATAAACAAATATTTTTCTTTTCTAAATAAATGAAAAAACTCTAAAATATTTTCTTTCTTGCTTTTGAAAGCTCAAAAATATTTTTCTTTCTTGCTTTTTGTAAATAAACGAAGATCAAAAATATTTTCTTTCTTTTGTACATAAAAGCTCAAAAATATTTTCCTTACTTTTTTCTAAATAAATAAAAATCTCAAAATATTCTTTTTCTTGCTTTTGTAAATAAAATAAAAGTTTCAAAATATTTTTCTTTTTAAAGACTCAAAGAAATCTTTTCTTTCTTGATCTTTCTTTAAATAATTCTTAGGAATTCGAAAATTTTCCTAAAAAGTTTCTTTCTTCCTTGGAAAAGATAAAACAAATGAAAAATTCAAGCAAAAATATTTTCTTTTACTTTTGAAAATTCTCAAAGTTTAAATCAATTAAATTTTAGAAGTCTTTCTTTCAAAAAATAAAAGAAAAATAAAAACAAAAATCAAAAATCCAGAAATACCCTTTCTTTTTTTAAGCATTTTTATTTAGAAAATTTCAAAAATGAAAATGAAAAGTTGTTATTCTCTTTTAATTAAGCAGTGTCTTCCTCGCATAAATAACCCAAATATCTCCAAAAGGACGCCAGAAAGCTGTTTTTGCAAAATAACCACCTATTTCAATTTTTGGCTACATAGCGAGCACAACCCTAAAATCTTTCTTTTCGAAGTGCTGAAGGGCCGTATTTGGAAAAGTAGCCGTGTTATTTAATGATTTGCAAAATTGACTCCTTTTGTCAATCACCTTAATTTAAATGTGCAGAATGAGCACGAGTCAAAGTTTACCGATGGATGTCTTGACTAAGATCCCTTTGGAGCTGCATATGTGGTGGAAAGATCTGGGTGAATCAAGACAAGATAAGGTTAAATTGTACTTGGGTGGTCTCACCGATTTGTTAATGATCAAGCCTAGAGGAGATGTCATAAAAGCCTTAGTTACATTCTAGGATCCAGCTCACAATGTGTTTTGTTTCTCGGACTTTGAGCTCACACCCACTTTGGAAGAAATAGCTGGGTATGTTGGGAAAAATGAAACTCCTCTGAGGCACGGGTATCTGGTCGCTCCAAGAGCCGTCACTCCACACAAATTTTTGGATATGCTGAAAATAAGCAGGGGGATCCAATAACCGGATTTGGCAGATGGCTTCTCTACTCCACAGTTCATATATCACTGTATGTGCATATAAGGGGGTTTCAACAATCCAGAAAGCAAGATCTGCAGTAAAGGAAACCAATTAAAATAGGAAGAGCATAAGTGCTTTGCTTTTATGGTAGTATTTTTGGGTCTTCTAGTGTTCCCCAGGAAAGACGGAAATATTGATATACGAATAGCTGGGGTCGTCAGCACTCTGCTCACTCAGGCCAAAAGCACCCTCGCGCCCATGATAGTGTCTGAAATCTTCCGAGCTCTCACAGCCTGTAAAGCCGGAGGAGAATTTTTTGAGGGGTGCAACCTTTTGCTATAGATGTGGATGATTGAAAATTTATGTCATCGTCCTCAATACACGAGGTACGGGTCGACAGAGAAAAGCTGCATAGAGGAGTTCTACACAAGGATTGACAGTTTCAGCATGCCAGAAGGGCTCGCAGAATGGACATCCAATCTCCGTTCTATCACTGCAGAACAGATAGAATGGACGCTTGGTTGGTTTTCTGTTGACGAGGTCGTATACATGCCAGCTACCGGGCCTCACTTCCTCCTGATGGGTCTTAGAAGTATCCAGCCTTATGCCCCATATCGTGTTTTGATACAGTTGGGGAGATGCCAAATAGTGCCCAAAGATGAAGACCTTAGCCGCCATGTGGTTGAGATCCGTGCTGATGGACAATTCCCTAAAAGGTAGTTCGCCAGATCTGGAGTGAATGCCAATATTTTCCAGCAAATACCTGTGTGCGTGATCTGTCCCGAGGTGAAGTCTCACCCGGCTATCTTGCTTGGTACAGAAAGGAAGTCGAGTCTGGAAGGCCGGCTAAAAGACCCCATCTTCAAGAACTCGTCGAGGCGTCACAAGCACAGTGGGATTGGTTGGCCAGAGAAAATAAATACCGGGCTACCATAAGCAAGCTGGAAAAGCAAGTCCAAGACCTTCAACTCGAAAATGGTTTGCAAGCCGCTGTGGATGAGGGTGAAAATAAAGAGCTAACTCAAGAAAATGAATCCCTCAAAGCTCAAATCCAGCAAATAAAAATAGCTGCTAGAAACCAGGAAAGAAGCCAAGTGGATGGAAAACTTATAAGCAGTTTGAGAAAGCAAGTACTTGACTGTCAAGATGATCTAGAAAAGTCTGAGGCAAGTCAAGCTAATATCCGAGCACAATTGGCAAGAAACGTAGAAGGGCGGGCACAATTTGTTCAGCAAATGAAAAGAAAATATGAAGGGACAATTACTGATCTGAAGAGAAAGATAAATAATCTTGAAAATGAGGCAGACAAACAGGCCAGAAATTTTAAAGCTGATAGGGAGCACTGTTATGCTTTGATGGCCCAAATAGAGCATGATATGCAACAGTTACAGAATCACAGCCGTCATGACACTCAGGTGTTAAAAGCCCGGAATCAACAAATCGGGCGCTTGCTTCAAGAAAAGGGTGTTGTACGAGAAAGGGTCAGAGCCATCACTGACTACATTGTCACGAAATGCCAAGCGTGTGAGGATATGACTCAAACCACCTTCTTTGCTGCAGTAATGACATTTATCCGCCAAATAATGAGTGACTTGGAGCGGCTCCAGGGGGATCTTGCATGAGGCCCGTGGCAAGACCGAACGATGTCCCACGGGCCCCAGGAGTTGAAGCATTAATGTATTCATGATTTTACATTTATCGAGTCTATATTTCAGTTTTAAATTCAAGAGTTGTTTCGAGTTTGTTTGCAGTTTTTCTTTAAGAAATGAGTTTGTTAAAGCCTTTTGTAGTAGAAGAGTTTTATTAATGAAAATAAAAAATTCCCAAAAAATTGTTTCTTTATTTTTCGCATTTATTTCTCTGGAACTACGTTATGATCTGATTTACGCGGCATCATGATACGTAGGCAATCCCCATCGAATTCGATCATGATTTTTTTTAAATAACTCCAACAAGAGAGGGACGTGAAAGAAAAAAAAAACCAAAAAGAAGAACCCAAAAAAGAAAGAAAAAGAGACAAGGAAAGAATCAACAGAAAAATGAAAGAGAGCAAGAAAAGGGATGGAAAGAAAAGAGTGAAAAATTGGAAAGTGGAAGGAAAAGAACTTTTGAGGAAAATGGAGAAAGCCGGGATGAAACGTGCAACCGTTGTGAAACATGTAGAAACACATTTAACTGCTTAGGTGCATCACACCCCAACGTGCGATTACCTATGTGTTATTTGCTCCAAACTAACCGGTTTGCTGTCTATTATTAAGTTCAGGTTTACAAGTAAGGTGATTGGTTTTGTGGTAATCTTGCTTCGCATCCGTATTTCACGAGGTCAAAAGGAAGCGTCGAAATGTCTTTTGAAATAACTCTGCTGACAGTTCCTATTGCGGAAGAGAGTCCGATCTCGGGCATCCTAGCTTCAGAATCGGCAGCTGCCGAGGAAAATAGATTGCTGCGTCTCCGCATGATGGAAATGTGGGACGCCTGGACAAATGGAAAAGAACCGCCAAATTCAATTCCTGGATTTCCCGAGCTTTTTCCCAGGGCAAGTAGGACTTCCAACATCCCCATAAGCTATCCATTGGGATACCCTACCATTGCTGCTAACTTTGTTGGAACACCTTCTAAGGATCACCTCCAGGTGTCAGTTTTAGGTGCAGCTTCAAATATATTTACCGCGCCACCTTGCTCAGCTACGGCACAACCTACTTTGCCTAGGCGTAGCTTCAATCCCTCCCCTTTTACCTATCAAGCAATGCCTTTCCCAATGGAATCAGCCCAGTTCGTTGCTAGTGCTTATCCTCAGCTGCCTAAGTACGAGATTAACTCAGGGCAAGAGAAAAATGCAAAAACCCCTGAGCAAAAAGAGATCACAAGAAAGATGAGAAGCCTGGAACAGAGTCTCAAAAACATACAGGGTTTGAGCGGACAGAAAAGTGTGTCAGACGCCGACTTGTGTAGGTTCCCTAACGTACATCTACTATTGGGTTTTAAAACCCCAAATTTCGAGAAATATGACGGACATGGGGATCCCATTTCCCATCTCAAAAGATATTGCAACCAACTGCAGGGAGCGGGTGGAAAGGAAGAACTCCTCATGGCCTACTTTGGTGAGAGTTTGGTCGACATTGCTTCTGAGTGGTACATGGACCAAGATACATCTCGCTAGCATATCTGGGACGACTTGGCAAGGGATTTTGTTAGGCAGTTTCAGTATAACACTGACATTGCTCCAGACAGAAATTCATTGGCAAATTTAAAGAAGAAATTCTCTGAAAGCTTCCGGGAGTACGCCGTCAAGTGGCGCGAGCAAGCATCAAGGGTGAAACCTCCAATGGATGAGATTGAAATGGTCACAGTCTTCCTCCAAGCTCAAGAAGCCGATTATTACCAAAACATGATGTCTGCAATGGGGAAGCCGTTTGCCGAGGCCATCAAAATTGGTGAAATGGTTGAGAATGGTTTGAAAACAGGGCGGATCTTGAGTCAATCTGCCATAAGAGCTACCTCCCATGCCATCCAAGGCGGATCTGGAGGATTAGCAAATCGAAAGAAAAAAGAAGAATCATTGATGGCAACTTCAAGTGCAAGAAAACCCCGTCCAACCAGACCTCTTTTCTCTGAGAGAACCCCACAACACTACTATCCTCACCAAGATATAGCCTACGCTCCTCAGCCGTATGCAGTGATGAAAGCCCAGCCATACGTCAGGTCACAACAACAATTCAACCAAAACAGAGCTCCACCTCCCAGAAATCAACCTCTTTACCAAGCCTACTACAATCCCCGACCTCCACAGAACAATTTCCGTGCCTGGGAACCGCCAAGGAAAACAAACTTCACACCTATTGGGGAGTCATATTCTAGTTTGTTCCCAAAATTAGTTCAAATGGGTTTGCTACAACTGGTACCCCCAAATAGGCAAAACCCCGAGTCACCCTCTTACCAACGGGGCACCCGGTGTGCATATCACTCAGAGGCGGAGGGGCATGATACAAAGAATTACTGGACTTTGAAAAGAGCTGTGGAAGATTTGATAGAACAGAAAAGAATAGTGCTGAGGGACGAAGATATTCCCAATGTAACTAACAATCCACTACCGGCTCACAACGATGGGCCGGTCATCGGAATAATTTGTGAAGATAGGGAGTTTGACCCAGCCCTGAAGGCCATCATTGCCATAGATGACATAGAAACGAAGCCAAAAGTTGTCCCAAAACAGGACAAAGCAGAGAAAACGAGCAAAATCGTCCCTCGGAAAACGGGAGAGAAGGTGAAAGTTAAAGCCGGGGCAGCGCCCTCCAAAGATTCCGTTCTTTATGTCCCTCGAGGTCGCAAGAAAGAACAAATGCCATTGAGTATTTCGAAGAGGTTTGAATTAAACAAGCAAGCTCAAATTTATGTGCCAGAAGGGACCTATGTGGTGCGGGGACCGGTATTTCCACCAAGGCTGAATGAGCCCGTGGTTATCAGTCGTGCGCCACGAAGGCCAATGACAGACCCCACTGCTGTGCCATGGAACTACAACAAGTCGGTGGTGACGTACAGAGGCAAAGAGATCTCAGGGGAAATTTAGGAAGATAACCCGGCTGGGAGGTATCTCAATCTGGAAGAAGTAAATAATGCCACAAAGAAGCACTTCCCATCTAAGAAACCAGTAGGCCCTGAAGAAGCGGAGGCATTCTTTCAGAAAAGGAAAATGGCAGACTATGAAGTAATTGATCAACTTTGAAAGTTTCCCGCTCAAGTCTCTCTTTTATCTCTGCTGACGAGCTCAACTGAGCATCAAAAAGTGTTAATCAAAACTCTTAATGAAGCATATGTGCCCATCGAAACTAATGTGGAACAATTGGAGAGAATGGCAGAAAGGTTTTTCGCGATCAATCAAATTTCCTTCAGCAAGAATGATTTGCCCCCGGATGGGGCCGCACACAATAAAGCCCTTCACCTGACAGTCAAATGCTAAGGGTATTACGTGAAAAGAGTCATGCTGGACGGCGGTTCTGGGGTAGATATCTGCCCACTCTCAAACTTGCAACGTATGGAAATCGGCACTAAGAGAATCAGACCCAACAATGTGTGTGTGCATGCTTTCGACGGCATAAAGAGGGATACAATCGGAGAAATTGACCTGGTCCTGACTATTGGTCCAGTCGACTTCGAAGTGACCTTCTAGGTTCTGGACATGGATACCTCCTATAATTTTCTCTTAGGAAGGCGGTGGATTCACGCGGTAGGGGCCGTGCCTTCTACTCTCCACCAGATGGTGAAATTTGAGCATGAAAATCAAGAGATTGTGGTTCACGGAGAAGTTGAGCAATCAATTTATCGGGATCCGTCAGTCCCATGTCTTGAAGCAAGGGAGGGAAGTGAACACATAGTCTATCAAGCCTTTGAAATTGTGGTCGGGGACTAATGCGAAGAAGAAAACCCTTTCCCTCAACCCTTCCTTTCAAACGCATCAATCATGGTAGCCAAAGAAATGATCAGACATGGTTACCAACCTGGGAAAGGGCTCGGGAAATCATTGCAAGGAACAGCTGAACCAATCACCTTGACTGCTAGCAAGGAGTTCTTTGGGGTAGGCTTCCAACCCACGCCAGCTGATGTAAAATGGGCAAACAAAAGAAAGAATGATGGTTGGGTCTTACCTCATCCGGTTCCGCAGTTGTATGAAGTGTTTGTCAAGCCTAAGTACAGTGAAGAGGATGAAGATGAAGCCTTTACGGTCGAAGAAATTGAAGAAATTTGTGGGGCTATGAGGCAAATGCTGTATGAAACCCACATGGTCTAGCCAGGGGAAGGCTCAAGCACCGCTGAGGTGCTATACATGGGACCCAATGCCAAGCTGCAAAATTGGAAGGCTACGCCATTCCCAATCAGGCGGGAGTCCCGGTAGACCTGTCCTGTCACTTTCTCTGCATCACGAGTTATTCCAGGATGTAACTCGGATGTTTTTCTTTAGTTTCTTGTCCTTAGTTTCTTGTCTTTTAATTCCCAGTGTAAACGCTTTTATCTTCAAATTCAATGAAATGAAATCAATAATTTATCGTTCATCTCTCTATCTCTTCTGATTTTGTTATTTTATTTTTTTCTTTCTTCTTTTCAGTTCTAATAATGCGGCTTTAAATAACATGACATGCTTGCGGACTTCATGCTCAAATCCAAACACGCTGTCTAACTGTGAAGTAATGAACCAAGAACCGGAATATGATGAAGAAGAGGCTTTTAAGGAAATAAACCGAGAATTGGAACAATTTGAGAATAAACCTAAGACGAACCTAAATGATACTGAGCCGATTAACTTGGGTAGTTCTGAAGAAGTCAGGGAAACCAAGATAAGCATTCACACATATGAGAAAACCCGAGATGCATTAATCCAACTCTTGTTTGAGTTCAAATATGTGTTTGCTTTGTCGTATGATGACATGCCAGCACTCAGTGTTGATATGGTGGTTCATAAGTTGCCAACTTACCCTGATTATTCCCTGTCCAGCAAAAGCAAAGAAAGTTTAAAACTGATATCAATGACAAGATCAAAGAAGAGGTCATAAAACAGGTGAAAGCAGGAGTGATCCGGGTAGTTCGATACACCACATGGTTAGCCAATATAGTCCCAGTACCAAAGAAAGATAGAAAAACCCCGAGTGTGTGTGGATTACAGAGATCTAAACAAAGCAAGTCCCAAGGATAATTTCCCTTTGCCAAACATCCATATCCTTGTTGATAATTGTGCCAAACATGAGATACAGTCCTTTGTGGATTGTTACGCGGGATATCACCAGGTGTTGATGGATGAAGAAGATGCCGAAAAGACAGCCTTTACCACACCTTGGGGCATGTATTGTTACAGGGTCATGCCATTCGGATTGAAGAACGCTGGGGCAACCTACATGAAGTCCACGACTACCATTTTTCATGACATGATGCATCAAGAGATAGAGGTGTACATGGATGATGTGATTATAAAATCTAAGACTAAGGAGGATCATGTTCGAGATCTGAGGAAATTCTTTGAGCGGCTGCGCAAATATGATCTGAAGCTAAACCCAGCCAAATGTGCATTTGGAGTCCCAGCCGCCAAGCTCTTGGGATTCATAGTCAGTCGAAAAGGCATTGAGCTAGATCCAACAAAGATAAAGTCTGTTCGGGATCTACCCCCTCCAAGAACCAAGAAAGATGTTATGAGTTTGTTGGGAAGATTGAACTATATCAGCCGGTTCATCGCTCAGTTGACTTCCACATGTGAGCCCATATTCAAGTTGTTAAAGAAAGATGCGGCAATCAAATGGACGGACGAGTGCCAAGAGGCTTTTGATAAAATCAAAAAGTATCTGTTTAATCCGCCAGTGTTGGTCCCACCTGAGCCAGGGAGACCTCTGTTCTTGTATCTGACAGATTTGGAAAATTCTTTCGGCTGTGTCCTCGGGCAACATGATGTGACCGGAAAGAGAGAACAGGCCATTTACTATTTGAGCAAGAAATTCACCATTTATAAAGCCAAGTACACTTTGTTGGAGTAAACTTGCTGCGCTTTAACTTGGGTCGCCCAGAAGCTGAGGCATTATTTGCAAGCATACACCACCTACCTCATAACCAGGTTGGATCCTTTAAAG
Organism: Nicotiana obtusifolia; assembly: GCA_002018475.1. Lineage (NCBI taxonomy): Eukaryota > Viridiplantae > Streptophyta > Magnoliopsida > Solanales > Solanaceae > Nicotiana > Nicotiana obtusifolia. The sequence goes on along the minus strand of MCJB01000230.1, from coordinate 7,967 downwards.
TACATATTCCAGAAACCAATGCCCACCGGGATGTTAGCAAAGTGGCAGATCCTGCTCACAAAATTCGACGTAGTCTATGTCACTCGCACGGTAATGAAAGCCCAGGCGTTAGCAAATCATCTGGCTGAAAATTCGGTCGATGATAAGTACCAACCTTTGAATACTTACTTCCCGGACGAGGAGGTAAATTCAATTGAGGCAATATCCGAAGACACCAATGCTTGGAAAATATTCTTCGATGGAGCGGTAAACGCAGAAGGTGTTAGAATTGGGGCAATCTTGATCTCACCTGATGGTCAGCAGTATCCGGCCACAGCTAGGCTTCGGTTTTTCTGCACAAATAATACAGCCGAGTATGAAGCCTGCATTATGGGTATGAACATGGCAATCGTCCAAGATGTAGAAAAACTATTAATCATGGGAGACTCGGACCTGATTATCCGACAAGCTCAAGGAGAATAGGAGACCCGAGATGTCAAGCTTATTCCTTATAGGCAACATGTGGAAAATCTAAGCAGACGATTCAAGTCAATATAGTTCAGGTACATCCCACGTTGTCACAACGAATTAGCTGATGCATTTGCTACTTTGGCCTCGATGCTGCCATACCCAGGCAATGCCCACATTGATCCTTTGGAGATCCAAATCCGTGAAAGGCATGGCTATTGTAATACGGTTGAAGCAGAACCAAGTGTTCAACCATGGTATCATGACATCAAGAGGTTAAGCCAGCGGAGACCAAAAGAGAACCGTTAGACGACATGCAAGTGGTTTCTTTTTGAGCGATGATATCTTATACAAAAGGACTCCGGATCACAACTTCTTAAGATGTGTTGATGCCGAAGAGGCTGGAAGAATCATGCATGAAGTGCACGCAGGAGTGTGCAGACCCCACATGAACGGGTATGTCTGGGCAAAGAAAATCCTCCGAGCAGGCTACTACTGGATGACCATGGAGAAAGACTGCTTCAGTTTTGTTCAAAAATGTCATCAGTGTCAAGGGCACGACGATTTGATTCATGCACCTCCCACAGAACTACATCCCATGTCATCACCTTGGCCATTTGTTGCCTGGGGCATGGACGTCATTGGGCCGATCGAGTCAAAAGCCTCAAACGGGCACAGATTCATATTAGTCGCCATCGACTACTTCATGAAATGGGTTGAAGCAATTACTCTCAAATCTGTTACCAAGAAAGCTGTGGTAGATTTTGTGCATTCCAATCTTATCTGCCGTTTTGGTATCCCTGCGACCATTATCACAGATAATGCTATAAAGCTGAATAGTCATTTGATGAGAGAAATATACGAACGATTCAAGATAACGCATAGGAACTCTACTCCATATCGGCCTAAAGCCAATGGTGCCGTGGAAGAAGCAAACAAGAACATCAAAAAGATTTTTAAGGAAAATGATTCAAAGCTCCAGGCAGTGGCATGAAAAGTTGCCGTTTGCATTGTTAGGGTACCGCATTACTGTGCGCACATCGATCGGAGCAACCCCATATCTTTTAGTTTATGGCACTGAAGCCGTAATACCTGCGGAAGTTGAAATTCCTTCCCTTCGAATCATTGTTGAAGCTGAAATTGAAGACAGTGAGTGGGTCAAAACCCGCCTGGAACAGTTAACCCTGATTGATAAAAAGCGAATGGCCGCAGTCTGCGACGGGCAGTTGTACCAACAAAGAATGGCCCATGCCTACAACAAGAAAGTACGGCCCAGAAATTTTGAAGTGGGGCAACTCGTTTTAAGGCGTATTCTTCCCCATCATCAGGAAGCAAAAGGAAAATTTGCTCCTAATTGGAAAGGCCCATATATCATCAGAAAGATACTGCCAAGAGGAGCATTGTACCTGGGAGATATTGAAGGAAATGATCCCAAAGCAGCAGTGAATGCAGATGCAGTCAAAAGGTATATGTGTAATCTTTCTACAATGACAACATTATCCGATTGGGATGACAAAGGCTTTCATTCTCGCTACCCCAAACACTCCAATCCTTTACTAACCCTTTGAGCCGGTTATTCTTCTTTGATTACCCTCTTTGGAACTCGAAAGCATCAATGGAAAGTTTAGTTGAAAGACAAGAAAAGAAAGATCAAAAAAAAAAAAAGAAAGAAAAGAAAAGAAAAAGAAAAAAAAACAAAAAAAAACGAAAATCCAAAAACAAATGTAGCCTGAACTACGTCTGACTTGATTCCGAAAGGATACATAGGCAGCCTCTCCCTGATGTTCAGTCACACCAAAACAAAAATCCAAGTTTTCCCAAAGTGAAATTGGGGCAGATGTTATAACGGTTCGGCGTCGTTTCGCTTGAAAATTTCCAAAGTTGTAATCCAATCAAAACTTTCTTTACCAAATCCTGTTCAAGTCCTTCCGATCAATCGGTGAAAGGTTTCCAAAATCAGAGAATGCATTCAAAATGAGAGAAATAAAATGAGAAAGTCTTATTGGTGAAAACCCTCACGGGCACCATAAGGCGATGTAAGCAGAGAAACTAAAAATGAGAGAGTCTTGTTAGTGAAAACTCGCAAAGAGCACTGCAAGGCGACGGTGAGAAGAGAAATGAGAGAGGTCAATTGGCGAAAACCCGCAAAGAACGCCGTTGATCGAAAAGCAGGAATCCTCACCACTATTGGTACTGAAAGAGTCCTAGCAAGGTTTCTCGATTTCATAACACAGATCGTGATGGGTTTATGAGAAGTTGGATAGTTGCACAGATTGGGTATCCAGTCCAAGAAGCATGTCATGCCTATGTGAAGTCTGCATGCACCCCAGATAAGTCCTTCTTTCTTTCCCGAAAGAGACACTTCTCTAAACTCATTCTTTTTCCCTTTGTTTCCTTTTCTTTAAATCCCTTTCGGTCTAACTCTATTTCCAAAACTAATACAAAGAAAAGGTGGCAAGATTGGTTTTACAGGGTCCCGCTTAATAAAAGCCAGATCCAAGGAAAGTACCAGCCTCAGTGAGTCCATCAAGTCGACCCCGATTGGCCTTGATAGCTGATGCTCTGAAACCCAAAGTTGTGGAAAATGAAAAGAAATCCAAAGGCAAAAGCCCCTAGAGGCAAGAAAAAGTAAAAAGACCAAAGCCCTATACGATTAAGCCGTCACAATAAATTTAAGAAAGCTGAGTCCCTCGGTTCAAGAAAGAGATCAACCTCCAGAAAACCAAGCAAAAAGCAGAAGTTCTCACCAAAAGTTGTGTCGGGATCGAGTGATCAGAATCATCAAGGCCACAAAACCAATCACCGTTTCAAATCAACAATTGCTTTTTGTTTGAAAACAAGAAATTGGTGCAATCTAAAGCAACTTTGCAAGAAGCAGGTGCAACCAGAAAGAAACTGCACAAAGGCTTAAAAACAACTTTGCAGCAATAATCAGAGGGAAGTCTCCTCCAAACTCTTTCCTTTATTATTTTTCACTAAAAAAAAAAGAAAAAGAAAAGGAAAAGAAGGAAAAGAAAAACCAAATACCTTTGTTTTTCTTTATCCCCCGCAAAACCCGCGGACCTCTTTGGCATAGACTTTTGTTTTTCTTTTATCCCCGCATAACCCGCGGACTTCTTTGGCATAACCCAAAGACTTTTATTTTTCTTTTATCCCCGACATAACCCGCAAACCTCTTTGGCATAACCCAAAGACCTTTATTTTTCTTTTATTCCCAGCATAACCCGCGGACCTCTTTGGCATAACTCCAAAGACCCTTTGTTTTTCTTTTATCCCCGACATAACACGCGGACCTCTTTGGCATAACCCAAAGACCTTAATTTTATTTTTTTTTATCCACGGCATAACCTGTGGACCTCCCTGGCATAACCCAAGGACCTTTTGTTTTTCCTTTATCCCCGGGATAACTCGCGGATTCCCTGGTGTAACCCAAGGACCCTTTGTTTTTCTTTTACCCAGAGACCCTTTTTCTTTTCCCCAGTAGAATCGCCCGATAACGTCCTCGGCATAACCCGAGAACCCTTCATTTTCCAGCATAATCCGGTCGGCTTTCCAGCATAACCTGGAAACCCTTCCTTTATTTTACTGTTTCAACAGAAAAGTAGTTTAGCTTTTAGTTACAAATAACTCACGAAATTTTCCTGGTGAAACTGAGGAAAGAAAATTTTGATTCGTTTGTTGGTTTTGGTGTCTGAGCAGGTTTTCCCTCGAGGCACAGGATTCGAGATGACCAAAAGAATGAGTCTCAATCCAGAATAAAGAAAAGAAGAAAAGAACAAAAAAGAAGTAAATTCAAATGCTGCAATGGACAAGGATGCAGTCTGCTCAAAATTTGATTTAAGTCATAAGTTTCGCATGTCCCGCCTTGATCCGAAAGTTGAAGAAAGAACCAGCACCTACAGCTGACGAGCATCAAGATTCAGATCGGAGTCTGCTTCGAGAACCAGCTAAGACTCAAGATCAAGCTTCAAGAGATTTATATATAGGACTCTTGTAACTCATAGCTGATAGACGTAACTAGCTTAGCTTTTTATTTTCCATTTTGGTGTAATAAGGAGGGCAGCAAGCAGTAACAGTAGCAACAACAGTGAGAATCACAGTTTCCTGGTAGTCACAGCTACCAAAACTTCCAGAACTACACTGACCCGATTCCTTTGTAGCCAAGGATATGTAGGCAACCTTTGAAGCAAGGTTCGGTCAAACTCTTTTAAAAAATGCTTCTCATGGAGTCTCGTATAGGCAAAAATCCCACAGAGTTGCTCATTTTATCTTTGCTCGAAAATCCTTCGTGTCTCCGAGCAAAGAGGGGCAGCTGTGAGTAAGGCTGTAATGTGGGCCGGTCCAGGACCGGGACCGGCACGGGCCCGCGGTCCTGGTGGGCCAAACGGGCCTCGTGGGCCAGTCCTAGCGGTCTTGGGCCTTAGCGGGTTTAAAGCCCGTGACGGGCCGGGCTCAACACGAAGCCTAGCAGGCCCGGGACCGCCAGGCGGGCCTGGGCCGGGCCCAACGGTCAAAATTAAAAAAAAAATATTTTTTTTTTAAAAAAATGACCAACGACCAGATTTTTAAAATCCAGCCGTTGGGCCATTAATTTGACCGTTTGTTGTTCAGAAAATAGCCATTTTGGGCCCCAAACTTTATTTTAACCCAAACTTTTTATAAATACACTTTTTACCTATTCTCAACTATAAATACCCCCTCATTCTTTCATTTTTACTCACAAACTCTCTCAATCTCTCTCTAAATATTTCCATAATTGCTTACTTTGTTATTCCAATTTCGTAAAAAATTGTCAAGTTGGTGAATTGAAGTATTTAAGTCTTCAAGTCTTCAACGATATTCAATTTTCAAGAAGTTGTTCGTCAATTAGGTAAACTCGTTCCAACTCTTTAATTTTTAATATTGTTGTTGTGTTTGTTTTATTTAGTGTAATTATAATTAATATGGATTTTTCATTGAAAAAAATATTTGGTGGTAAGGGTAAGGGAAAATAAAAAATTGGTCAATCTAGTTGCCCAGTTTTTCTGTTTCACTATGCGATCCAGGAAGTGAAATTTGCGGTCCGCATTTCCAGTATGCGATCGCATACTGACCGCAAATCCTGACCTGGTTCTATACCCAGGTTTCTGCTTTACTTTGCGATGCCTATGTGAGATATGTGGTTCGCATATATAAAATGCGATCGCATTTCTTGCATTTATCAATTTTTCGAACTCTTTTCTTAATTTATTCAAATTCTTATACCTCATACCCGGCAAGAATATTAAAATTGCACAATTACAAAGGGGAATTTGCACTTAAGGCAACCAAGTCTAAACAATTAGCATCACCTTTGTTTCTACGATACATCGGGCCGTTACATTCTCCCCCTCTAAAACAACCGTTCG
>MCJB01000229.1:0-19622 GCA_002018475.1 Nicotiana obtusifolia | reverse complement strand
TGAGTGTTTATATATGACTGAATGTGTATGATCACATCTAAGGAAGAAATGATTGAATGAACTGCATACGCAGTGTTTGTTGGACGGGTAGTTATATACTGAGACATATAGAGAACGTACACCGGACCAAGCAATAGCTACGACACACCGAGCCATAATGAATTGGCCGGGCAATGACGACACACCGAGCCATAATGAATTGGCCGGGCAATGACGACACACCGAGCCATAATGAATTGGCCGGGCAATGATGACACACCGAGCCATAATGAATTGGCCGGGCAATGACGACACACCGAGCCATAATGAATTGACCGGGCAATGATGACGTATAAACACCGATTAGTCGGGTATGTGATAATAGTAATAATGGTATTAATAAGTACAAGCCCAAGGAGGCATACGCTTTTATAAAACTCGCAAAGGCGAGGTTATGACTATAGTTATGATATAATTATGAGCCCGAAGAGGCATATGTGTGTGTGAATATATGTGATAACAATAATGATAGCGATGATTATGATTATGAGCCCATGGAGGCATATTTATTGATTGTGGTCCTATAAGGACGTATGTGCGATGATTGTATAAAGGGATTGAATATATGATGAATGTGTTTGCACGTTTTTCTTAAAGTAAGAAGTCCAGTAAAGCAGGTGTAAACTAAAGAGATGAATACTTAATGCGTTGGATATAATGAACCCGTATGAAAGTAGCAGGCTTGGAAGAATGAATTATGTCTTAAATCTCTGAAATAATGGAAATAAGTTTTATAATGAATATGTAAGGTATGCTGCCCACAGAGGTAAATTTCCATTGTTATGAGCTGTATGCTTCTATTATGTTGCTTATGTTATTGTTTTCAGTTGTATTCCTGTCTTACATACTCAGTACATTTTCCGTACTGACGTCCTTTGTTTGTGGACGCTGCATATCGTGCTGCAGGTCCAAATAGATTGACAGACGGAGTTCCTCCACCATAGTAGGCTATCAGTTCAGCGTACATAGCAAGGTTCATCTTCCGGACCTGCTATACTTGGGTATGTTTTGATGTATAGATGTTTTTGGGCATGTCGGGGTCCTGTTCCGACTAAGTATTTTTGTATACATTCCATAGAGGCTCATTAGACAAATTATCAGTATGTATAAACAGGAGTTGGGCTATGTGTAATTATGTCGCCTAGTTGGCATCATATGTATTGTGTGTATGGTTTTGTATATAGCCCAGTGGGTTATGTTGTGGTGAATGTATGTTTATATTATGGTATATTGCTGCGACAGGCAATGTCATTATAGTCGACAGGTATAATGTCATTATTGCCGTGTTGGCAAGTATGTGCACCTTACGAATAATAAGGGTAGTCATGTACAGGGTTCGCCGGTACTCTGCAAGCAGGGTTCGGTGCCCGGTCGCGGGCCGCCGAGGTTGGGTCGCGACAATGTAGCAAAAGTTAGTCAAGTAGAAACATAGGAGTAACAATAACATACAAGGTAGAAGCATAGATATAACAGTAGTAGGACAAGTAGGAACACACAGAGGCAACAAAATAAGGAACACAAACGGGAAAGTAACATACAAAATAACAAAACATTAATGGAAACCAAAGTAGATGGCATGCAAATGTTTAACGAATGAGTAATCATAACAAGATCCAACTCTCATTCCTCTCACATGGGAACATCTAATTGACCAATCCTATTTCACATTGCACAGCAATACTCATCGTGCCAACATCATGTCTGTCACGCCCCGAACTTGGGGATCATGACCGACACTCAACCGAACTAACCCAGTCAAGCTAGCCGATGTTACATAAACCTCTCATCACTACTCATGCATGATTTACTACTATAACATAATTAGATCTTGACTTTTAAATTAAATAAATTTGGCTCAATGGCCTATACATAACTTATAAATATCTATAATTATTGTGAACTTAATACATGACAAAACTCAAAACTTAAGTACATGATGCACAATGTACATGGAGCTTCTATGGCAATAGGTACCTAAGTACATAAAATGAAATAGATACAAATACCCACTAGAACTATAGCAGGCTCACCATAAGCTGAGTAGCGAGGAAGTTCCCTATCAAAGATTTGCATCATCCAATAGAAGTATACATACATCCATTAAAATATGCAGCGCCCCCGACAAAATGGACGTTAATACACATGGAATAGTACTCGCATGTATGGCAGATATGAAAATACGATAACTCAAATAAGAGGAAAATAAAGTATATCAAGAAACTAAGAAACAATCTATAGAATAACATGTCAAGTCTTACTATACTTACTTCATTCTAAACTTCTTTTGGAATCAAGTGAGCCTTATGAACTATGCGTAAGATACAAAATATAATGTAAATGTAACAACACGTACAAACAAGGGCAATCAAAGTGGCACATATTGTTCGTGCTGGCTATGCGTCTCACCAGACCATCCATAGCCCTATTATACAATATATGGTTCATCTATATTATACACCTATGTGTTTCATAGACCGTCCATAATGTTCACCTATGACACACCTACGCTTTTCATAGACCTTCCATAGGGCTCACCAGTACTATATACCTATATGTTTCATAGACTGTCCATAGGGTTCATCTATATTATATACCTATGTGTTTAATAGGTCATCCATAGGGTTTATCTATATCATATACCTATTCATTTCATAGGCCGTCCATATGGTTCATAACATACCATTATGCACATGACATTTATATAGACTCAAAGTGACATGATTAACATAACATTTAAGGAAATAAGTTCCCGGATCATTAGAATATGTCATGTTTGTGCTCATCATGGAGAAACACAGCTCACTACATTAGCACATGTATGGTAGATAAATGAGTAGATTTCAATGGCAAGCAGCCACATTTCATGTTCATACTATCACTCCCTTTTACTTGCCATGGATGGCCATAGAACATTATGAACATTTAAAACATTTCGGAACACCATAGCCTCTACTCATGAGGACGTAAGAGCATATGACACATGGAAACATTTACAAGGAATCTATACCCATTTCATTTGAAACATAAATTCGAGTCATACACATTCGTTAAATCAACCACATGCGAAGTATCTTTGTGGGAGTGAGAAAGTACAGAAAAATTGAATCAAGACCTAAGCATATTGTCATATGATAAATCATGTGTTCAAGACAATCTAACATGATAAGAATTGGTACTTTGGGCAACCGTACATGGAGTTCACAGTGACATCATGGAATATGATTCTATGGAGGGAGTTTAGCCAACACACCTTGCTTGAGCTTCCCTTAGATTACCACAACGTCTCAACACTTCTAGCAATCCCAATCAACTAGATATATGACAAAATTAAAGCATAATTAGGAAGAGATTCATGGTTGCAGCTCACCTAGGCATTTCATCAAGCAGTAGGTGTGCAAATTACACTACAGTGTTTCTATGGTGGAATCCCTTCAACCCACAACAAATCATTCACCCAATTTAGTTCTAAAACCTCCCTACCCCCTTATGCCTTGTTATTAAAATGGGGTCAGGTTAGAAAATCCCCCGAAGTCAATTATATGGTGCAATTCCGTGGTAGCAGAATAGGTATATGGCCATCAGAATGGCCACAAAATAGTATGTCAAATCCATGATCCAATTTTGCAGTAGCAGAATGGTTATGCAGCCAACAAAATGGCCACAAAATGATTTTCAAAATTGAGTTGCTTCTGATTCATTCTATGGTGATCTCATGGTCAGTTGAACAAATCCTCTATAGCATAATGGACCACAGAATCGTCATTTTCTGCAAATTCTTCTACCAACTCCACTATGCATTGCACAATCCAAAAATTCGTGTTGTGGCACATTAGTTACCTTTGCACCATAAGAACATAAATTGTTGGTGATATTTACGGGGCCTTACATCCTCTCCTGCTTTGGATCATTCATCCTCGAATGAGGGTTAGGGTCCGCCACAAAACATATGACTTAGCTCTTTATTCACAACCCAAGCCCCCTAATTTTCGCTAACTCCCAAAATTCCAAGAAATATTGGCAGAGTTTTCCCTATAATTGGGCCTATCCACCTGTCAAGGTATCCCATAAATCAATCCTAATAAAATATAGATGACACCACATTGCACCATTGACATGAAAACAACACCAACCATGACGTCGTAGGCATTATATTACCAAAATGGGGGATTCGCATAAACTGTACAAGTTTGAACATAAGTCATATAAAGTAAACTCCTAACATTCTTTTAACACACAACAATCTCGTGATGATCTTGACTTTCTCCATAGTTTAGTAAACGAGTTTTGGCGCTTATCAACTCTACTACACCAACTTTGGACCATCCCATGAGGGATTTATATCTCCTGCCATACGAGACACCACATAGTGTGACAACAAACCAATACACGATAACCACGGTCTTCATTGGCCATATTCTCTTAAAACTATATTTCTATAGCCACTCCTTAACCTAGTCGCGATTCGATATACTAGAGTACATCATTATGGGCACTATACAACTTCTCTTGCCTTCCTAAACATATACTTTGAAGAGGCAATGCAAAACAGGATCTTAAAATTTCTAGCATCACCCTTCATCGTCATGTAACATTCGTGAAACATCCTGATCACGTTTGCCCACACTTGGATACTGATAATGAAAAGCAACTTGAGTTTCCTAATATACGAAAGCTTATGTACATAATGCCAATATAGTGACTAAGAGCATACACCTTTACCCTCACCTTTCTCTTATATGTATAACCCCTTAAACATCCTTCCTAATTACCTAAATCATGTTATAACCTTGGGGTTAACACCTGTGACTTCCCCCTCCCAATTCCTACTATCATCTCACCTCGTTATTCTAATATGAATTAAACTTACTATGGTTGGAGTTCCAAATATGTAAAGAAGTATCACCCCCATGGTCAAACATGCAAGGCAAGTAACTCTATGGTCATACTCATTCAAACACCCCATGGAACACGGTGGAAGGGGTTAAGGGACTTACCATTGCCAAACAAGGATTAATGGCACAATGAACTCATCATTCTTTCATTCATATCTCTTCGTCTCACAAGAGAGAGACACATGACACCACCATTACCCTACAGGTCATACTTTTCACACACCATGGGCCTAAGCTACTCATTTTTGTTTCCAAATCTTAGGTACACAAGCATGGTTCCCATATACCACCCATATGCACTAGTCGACCCTAAGTTTGTTGGACATACCCATGTCTCCTTGGAAGTGGTTACCCTCTTAAACATTTTCTCCTATATATCATGCTTTGAATACCAATGGACTTGACTATTATACCCACATGATTCATTTCATTTTGCATTCAACCGCGCATCACTGAGCTACTTGATCATGACCCATCAACGCAAAACCTCGATTGACCCCTACTATATTCTAAGGATCGCCTTCCTTGGTATATCATCCTTGCACCAAACAAAATATGTAGTCAATACCATATTCAATACATTTCTACCTCTTATTTTACCTTGACCCATGAGAAATTTGTGTAACTTCATTAACATGCACCACACTAGTCATTGGGTGGTTATCCCATCTTAGCTAATCCTCCTAAAAGCATGGAGCATAACTTTCGCACTTGGCTCTTAGCTTCTCTATCCCAGGGTGCTCTTTAAAATATTTGACCATTCTAGAGTTTCAGAATCAATATTTATGGGGCCTCATACATAACTTATTCATGTGCCATCCCTCACTTTGTATTTGAAACCCATGCGCGAATCTCTGTAAAATCCAAATCATTTTTGAAAATTGAGCTTTCTTGTTCATCCATATATAATCCTACAATAACCCATTCGGGAAGTCTCAAATTCTGGAGGCTAACTCTATGACTTTGCTTACCTTGGTCGTATCCTTGACTTTTCCTTCCTCCATTACAAGGACAATTGGGCACCTCACACATTATGCCTGCTATGTGCGCCATTCTTTTAATCCTTGGGCCTTTCTCTTTTTGTAGCACGACGTGAAAATATTCCTTGATAATACTAAGGAACTCCTAGATTAACTCGAAACCTTAACGCACGATCTAGAGTAGAAGAAGAAAAAAAATTCCTGAATGTCGTAGCCTCCCTATTATAAGTTTGGCCGGCAACACACCGATAACAGGGACTCTACTGACGCAGCTCCATGACACCTTAGGACTCTTAAACCTTGTGCTCTGATACCAAGCTATCACGCCTCGAACTTGGGGAGCGTGACCTGCGCTCAACTGAATTAACCCAGACGAGCTAGCTATGTTACATCAACCTCTTATAATTACTCATGCATGATTTACCATAACATAATTAGATCTTGATTTTTAAATTAAATACATTTGGTTCAATGGCCTAAAATTCTTCTCCTAACGGATAAATAGCTTTATACATATCTGTAAACATTATGAACATAAATACATGACAAAACTCAAAACATAACTATATGACGCGAAGAGTACATGGAGCTTCTATGGCAATAGATACTTAAGTACATAAAACCAACAAGACTCAAATACCCACTAAAATTGTAGCAGGCTCACCATAAGATGAGTAGTGAGGAATAACCCTATCAAAGATCTGCATCATCGAATAGAAGTATACCTGCATCTATTAACAAAATGCAGCACCCCGGGCAAAAGGGACGTGAGTACATGTGCAATAGTACTCGTATGTAACGCAAATAGAACACCATATGAAAATACGGTAACTGAAATAAAAGGCAAATGAAGTACATCAAGAAACTACGATAAGACCCATAGAATCACACGTCAAGTTTTATTATACTTACATTATTCTGAACTTCTTTTGGAATCAAGTGAGCCATATGAACTATGCGTGGGATACAAAATATAATGTAAATGTAACAACGTGTACAAACAAGGGCAATCAAAGTAGCACTTATTGTTCGTGCTAGCTATGCGTCTCACCAGACAGTCCATAGCCCTCCCTTACTATATAGGGTTCATTTATAATATACACCTATGCATTTCACAGACCGTCCATAGGGTTCACCTATACTATATACCTATGTATTACTGAGCAACATAATCAATGGCAAATGGGAAACCCCATGGTGCATAAGTGATCATTTGGAGGAAATAAATCAAATGAAACAACAGCTTACTATGATCACTTCACACACACTCAGGGAAGGGAACAAGCTGGCTGACTATTTAGCAAATCTAGCTTTGGAAAAAGGAACCTTTGAATACCTGCATTTCAATCAATTGGACAAGATGGCAAAGACTATCCTAAACGACGACAAATCACAATGCCCTTACCTACGAGTTAAAATAGCAAGATGATTAATATTAGAGAGGAAAGAAAGGAAGGGGACAGAACAGGAACAAAGGGAAACAAAATGCATCACTATGCTTTCACATACTATTAAACTACTGACAATTTTTCTTTGACATTGCAGATTGACAAAAATCAGCAGATGAGCAGCAAGTTAACCTACAGCAACAGGGAGGAAAGAAAGGAAGGGAACAGAACAGATGGAAACAATCGACAGAAATCAGTTGATGAGCAGCAAGTTAACCTACAGCAACTTGGTATTTTGTCAAAAGAAAATGCAATCAAGGCAGCAGATGATTGGAGCTGCAGCAGCAGCAGCAAAATCAGAGCAAAAACACTGCATTGGATGACACAAAGCAGCAAAACAAATGGGAATGTTGAAGTAACAGCAATAAGAGAGCATATCAAGTTGCTGCAAATCAAATACAAAAACCAGCAACAAGACAAACTGATTACTCAGCTGGAAAAAACAGCAGCTTCAAATATTTTAAGCAGCCAACAAAGCACATCAAAACAACTGGACACACAGGATAGACTAGGAGCTCACAACAGTCTGCAAACTCTCTGATAAAGCTTCTGAAACAGCAACAACTGAATAATATGCAAAGAAAACACACCTCTCATCCAGCAACCTCAACAGCTGCACCCCCAGCAACCAATAACTCAGTGAACACAGAAAGCAGGCAGCAATATATATTTGATCAATTGAATCCACAGGGAAGAACATGGATCACACAACCTACTATCTTTAACACACTGCCACCACTCACATTACTTATCACAACACTGAATCCTTTAATGTTATCATTGCAGATAGAAACAATGGCAGCAGAGACACAAGACAGTCATCAATGCTCAACAGAACAACTAGGCACTAAGAAGGCCTACTGGAGCACACAGAAAAGCTCAAACTCTCCCATAAACACAAACTACTCTCCAGGGAGCATCAGGCAGCAAACTCTAGTAGAATCAAACACACCACATCAGACAAACAAGGAAAGAAGAAGTCAGCAACAACACAGCAGTGCACAGAACCAACTGTCAGCTTCCTCAAAGCTGGCAAGCAGTAACAACCCAAGGCCAGAACATACAGCTAACAGGAATAGAATCCTAAATCCTCAACAATACAAATCAACAAACGAAGGCAGTAAAAGCAGAGAAAGAAGAAACAGAATAGCTGCACAATCTGAAATTTCCAAACAAAGGCATTGCAATAGCACACAGATTCATCAACTGGAACTTGTAATCATGTCAACAGGATATGTTTCTTATAGGAGTGGGTCATCGGCGCAATTGTTTTGTGTGGTATTAGCACCACCGGTGCTCATTCTATTACAATTGCTCCAATCACCTTCTACCTATAAAAACATCATCCCCCACAAGCTTAGCTTAATGTATATCCAGGACAAAGGAAGAACTGACCCAAGCTCGCAGACAAAGGAACAAGGATTCAACATAACCACTGAACATGACTTTTGTACAAAAAATCTAGAACTTTTAATACATCCTTCTTGTATAGGACTCACTGCCTACTATCAAGGTATCTATAGTCAACGATTTAGATCGACTAGATACATGTACTTTTTTGGCGAGGTAAGGTTTATGTCCCCCTCTTTTGTAAATTTTTGCTAAGCTACCAATAAACAATAATTTCACTCAAAAAAAAAATACTATATACCTATGCATTTCATAGATCGTCCATAGTGTTCACCTATACTATACACCTACGCGTTTCATAGACCGTCCATAGGGTTCACCTATACTATATACCTATGCATTTCATTGAACATCCATAAGGATTATTTATCTTATACACCTATGCATTTCATAGGCCTTCCATAGGGTTCATCTATATTATACACCTATGGGTTTCATAGGCCGTCCGTAGGGTTCATAACACATCATTATACACATGACCGTATATAAACTCAAAGTGACATGTTTAACCTTACATTTAAGGTTGTAAGTTCCCAAATCATTGGAGTACTTCATGTTCTTGCTCATCATGGACAAACACAACTCATTACATTAGCACATGTATGATAGATAAATGAGTATATTTCAATGGCACATGGACCAAATTCTTTTTCCATAAGGTTCATCATTATCTAGCGTAGGGCATCTCTCTTTTCTCTCGTTATGTACTCGCTTGTCATCTTAAGGTCATTCGCTAAGTTCTAATTCTTGGGTGATTAAATCAAAGTCATTTGCATTTATTATTTTAGAGGCACACACATTATGAATGAAACCATTGGAACATACAATACCTCAAAACTCTCATTTTTGGCAAGCAGACACATTTAATGTTCGTGCTATCTCTCCCTTTTACTTGCCATGTGTGGCCATATAACATTAAGAACATTTAAAACATTGCGGAACACCAAAGCCTCTACTCATGAGGAACTAAGAGTATGTGACACATTGAAAACATTTACAAGGAAGCTATACCCATTTCATTTGAAACATAAATTGGAGTCATAGACATTCCTAAAATCAACCTCATGTGAAGTATCTTTGTTGAAATGAATTAGGATAAAAAAAAAATTGAATCAAGACCTAAGCATATTGGCATATGATAAATCATGTGTTCAAGACAATCTAACATGATTAGAATTTGCACTTTGGGCAACCATACTTGGAGTTCACAGTGAGATCATGGAATCTGATTCTTTAGAGGTAGTTTAGCCAACATACCTTGCTTGAGCTTCCCTTTGATTATCACAATGTCCCAATACTTCTAGAAATTCCAATCAACTACTAATATGACAAAATTAAACCATAATTGGGAAAAGATTTGTGGTTTCAGCTCACCTAGGCATTTTATCAAGCATTAGGTGTGCAAATTTCACTACAAGGTTTCTATGGTGGAATCCCTTCATCCCACAACAAATCTTTCACTTAATTTAGTTCAACAACCTACCTACCAACCATGGATGCACAAAGACACAACTCCCACACCTAAGAATCATACTTCTCATTACCTACTTTCAGTCCAAATCCAAAAATTTAGGGCTAGGGAGAAGAACATTACCTCTTAAATGAAGATCTTGTGATTTCATCCCTTGAATCCGCAAAGCTTGATCAAGAATTTGAAGCATGAAGATGTTGGTGCCCTTCCTTCTCTCTCTAGATCCCTTTCCTCTCTCTAAAATATAAGATTTGTTTTGCTCCCAAATGACCCCTTTATGCCATTTTACCAAAATAGGGTCCGGTTATAAAATTTTCAAAAGTAACCCCCGAACTGAATTATGTGGTGCAATTCGTGATTAGCGGAACAGATCTGCTATAGTATAATGGACCATAGAATCGTCATTTTCTGCAAATTCTTCTACCAACTCTACTATGCATTGCACCATCCAAAAATTCGTGTTGTGGCTCATTAGCTTACCTTTGTACCATAAAAACATAAATCCTGGAGACATTTTACTGGGCCTTACAATATCAATCGCACGTAAATACCCTCGTGCCAAATATAGCCCTAAGGCACAAGTATAAATGGGTTTTCATGATGCTATGATCATTCAAGTATATAAATAGTCTCGAAAAACAACACATTTAAATCCTTTTAAGATGTCATCAATTTTAATTTTACAACCTCAAATCGACCCTTGAATCATCCATTTATGTTTTAGAAAAGTTTTTACTAAAATTCTCAATTTCTTAAATTTGATTCATCAAGCAACCGCTAAACTCAAGGTTGGAATCATGAAATATAAATATATCCCTGTAAAAAAAATTACTCCAATCCAAATTGTGAAAATCCCGTCGAAAATCACCCAAATTCGAGCTCCAAAACATTGTGAGAAAATGTGACTAAATACCAAAACAAGTAAACAAAAGCAGCAATTGTTTCAGCTCGAACCAAATCCTAGAGGAAAATAAGAGAGAGAAGGTCTGAGGTGATAGAGAGAGAAGTAGACAACATCTTCGAAGAACTTCAAACGCCATCAATGGCGATGCTAGCCGGTGAAACCCCGGCTTGCCGGCCACCTCAGAGCATCACACCAACACCAAACATCATCTCATCCCCTCCCAAACCACTCGATTACTCTCAACTACTTAAACCATCAATGTTAAATAACAACCCAAATTCGAAACCTAGCGGAGGAATTGAACCAATTCCGATTAAGAAGGCAACATACATGTATGGGCAACCGATTATCAAATACACTGAAGCTGAGGTGTTCCGTATGAACATCATAGAAGGTCTGCAATTTGCGGTACTGGGCAAGTTTTCATACGGGTGGCCGGACTTGTAGGAGCTCAGAAAAATCATTCCAATTCAATGTGGCATCAGAGGTGTGTGTAACATTGGTCTGTTCAGAGATAAACATGTGCTCATTAGACTAACTTTGTGGGAGGATTTCATAAAAATCACTTCAAAAAACACATACTACCTCAAAGCAAAAGATGGCATCGAATATCAGATGAGGCAGTTCATTTATGATACAAAGTTCAAACTTGGAGAAGAAACGTCTATGGCTATGGCATGGATTTCTTTCCCGCATCTGCTTCCCACCTACTATGTAAAGGAGTGCTTATTTTCCCTTGCCTCTGCTGTTGGCAAGCCATTGCATCTGGATGCAGCTACAATAAATAAAACAAGGCCAAGCTGTGCAAGAGTTAAAGTTCTAGTGGATTTGCTAGCGGAATTGCCACAGAAGGTTAGACTAGTAGAGAACGAATTAACTGGTGAAATCAGAACTGAATGGATTAAAATACCGTATGATTACCTCCCAAAATACTGTAAACAATGTAAAATTCAAGGGCATGAAATGATTGAATGTTGGAAGATACATCCGAAAATTCTTGGCACAGTCAATGTTGATGAACAAAGGCAAACAGAGCATAGGAAGCCAAAAGGAAAAGAGTTAGCAGTAAAAGAACATCCAATGCTAGTTTTGTCAAGTGGCAAGGTAGTAGGCAACAATGGTCCTCAATGGAAAGAAGTCAAGGATAATAGAATGCACAACAAGGCAATTCATAAACAAGGGAAACAAAAGGAGTCTAATGATAAGAATCCTAAGCAGGTCCCTGTCACAAACAAATTTCATGTATTAGATAAAGAAAATGTCAATGCTGCAGAGGAACATATTGCTGAAGTTCAAGACACTGAACACATAGAGCCTAACAAAGAAATAGCAATAGAAAGCAATGACACTGCTGCAGACAGGATTTCTGTTGAAGTGCATGAAACTGAGCATACAGAAATTAACATTGAGAACAATAACATTCACTTGAACACAATGGACATCATCAGCCAAGTTAGCCAGCCAAGTGCAATGATCACAGACATTAACAGCTGCAGGACAAGGAAGGGTCTCATAGGTAAATTAACACCAACACACAGCAGTGACACACTAGAAATACACAGCAAAGACACATCAGCAGCACACAACAATAGCCAGTTGAACACAGAGAGCATCAGTAGCCAAGTCAGCCAGCCAAGCACTTTGAACACAGACACTATCAGCTGCAGGACAAGGAAGAGTGATATAGGAAAATCAACATCAGCAGATACAAAATCAACACCAGCAGAGCAAGACAAGCAACCAAGGACTGCAGACAACATGGACCTATCATTAACACACAGCAAGTACAAACCAGCATTACATAGCAGGGAAACACCAGCAGCACACAACAACAACCATCTAAACACAATGAGAACCATCAGCCCCAGCCAGCCAGGCACTTTGATCTCAGGCATTAACAGCTGCAGGACCAGAGGGAGTGACACAGGAAAGCCAGCAACACCAGGAAAAAAATCAGCACCAGCAGGCCAAGACAAGCAATTAAGGACTGAAAATCACATGGTCCTGCCAGCAGCACAGAGTAGGAACACACCAGACACAACACCAGCACACAGCAGGGACATGCCCAGCAGCTGCTAAGCAACAGATGGAATCATAGCTTCGACAGAAGATAGAGAACAAGAAACCACAAAACAGAATACCAAATTCAACAAGCAAGTCAATGCAGGAATAACAAGGGAAAAACTTCAAGCAGAGTACCTGATAGATGAAGTGCATAATCAAGTAGAAAACTTATCATTGACACAGGAAGATCACATGTACAACCTCATCTGGCAAATGGGAACACTGAATGAAACTGGTATTCAGGCTGACAATAAACCAACAAAGAGGAATGTCTGCAATCATCAGGAGAGTACCACACAAACAAGGATCAACAAGGCAGCAGCAGAGGAAGAAATAACAAGCAAGAGCAGTGAGACAATAGAAGCTAAATAATCCACCTCACCGTGGGTTATGAGGAATTTCTACAACAAAACTGAGCGTGCAAACAACTCTCAACAAGTTTGCACAATGAAAACCAATGCTCAGAACAGGTCTGCAGAGCAAACAGAAACAAATGCAATCAGAAAAGCAGAGCAAATCCTAGGAAAATTATGGGCAGATCAACTAGAGGAATGCTCAGAGGAAGGTGAAATCCCATAAGGAATGCAAAGTGAAGAAGAAGACACTGACAACCATACTATAAAAAAAGTCACAAAAGGAAGCAAGCAGAAACCAAGGGACTCCATCTCACGCAATAATAGGAGGATCAACTAACCAGGACCCACTCATCAGGAAAGGAATAATAAAGGCTCAATTGCAAGCGATCATCAAGCCCATAAATCAAACAACTACAATAACAGTCAGAAATGAAAGAACAGAAACAACAGGCAAGGACATGGATGATGAGAACATCTCACAGAACCTCAAAAACATAGCAAGACAGAGAGACTTATCACCAATTCAACTTAAAAAACTAACTGGAATAAGGAACCCACAGAGGAAGCATCCCAAAGATAACAGCAGCTCATCATCTACAAAGCTTCAACCTAAAATAGCATTGACATACCCCAACATATGACAATGAATGCCATCATATGGAACATAAGATCGGTCAATACAATGCAAGCATTCGAAAGACTGATCACCCTTCATAACAAACATCACTTTGAGTTCATTGGCCCAAAGCAGCAATCTAGGAAATTGGAGTAATACAGGAGAAGAATTGGCACGACACAAGCAGTAGAAAATGTGTCAAACAAAATATGGGTTTTTATTGACAATGGTTATGAGGTCACACTACTCTCAGACTCAACTCAACAACTCACTCTGAAACTCTTTAACATAGTGATGAAGATGGAAATGATTATCACACTTGTCTATGCCAAGTGCACTCAAATTGAAAGAATAGAACTCTGTGATTCAATCTTTGATCTATCCCAAGCAATCACAAGTCCTTGGATAGTGGGAGGTGACTTCAATGTTATATGTGATCAGGAAGAGAAGTATGAAGGCCTCCCCGTCCCCTTCAATGAAGTGGACGACTTTAATCATTGCATCAATATCAGCTGCCTAACAGACCTGGGATTCAAAGGAAGTATTTTCACTTGGTGGAATGGGAGAGCAGATGAGGAATGCATCTTCAAAAGGCTCGACAGATGCTTAGCAAACCAAATGATACAGCAAGTTTTTCCAACAATAGAAGTCACACATTGATACAATTTGATCAAAACCCAAAAACAATCAAGAAGCCTTTCAAATTCCTCAATTTTTGGACCAAGAAAAATACTTTTGAAGCAGTAGTAAGGGAGAATTGGCAAGCAGACTTCCATGGAGATCCATTTATCATTTTCAGCTACAAGCTAAAAAAATTGAAGAAAGCTCTATCCCTCTGGAGCAAGGCTACGTTTGGTGATATCTTCCAGAATATAGCAAGTATGGAGGAAGTGGTTCTAGTCCATGAAAAATAGTTTGAAGAGAGTCCTACTGCGCAAAACAGAGAAAGACTACAAAAGGTACAAGCACAAATGATCAGGCATCTAGCTATTGAAGAATAATTATGGAAACAAAAAGCAGGAATGGCCTGGTTCAAAGATGGAGATAGAAATACCAAATTCTTTCATGCTCAAGTCAATGGCAAAAGGAAAAGGTTACAGTTAAGAAGAATTCAAAACAATGCTGGCATATGGCTAGAAGAACAGGAACAAATTGTGAAGGAAGCCATTTCCTTCTACAAGGATCAATTCACTGAGAAAGCTACTCCCACAGACTTCAGAATCTTGGAGAACATCCAGCAAGTGATAGAACCACATCAAAATGCAGAGCTGACCAGGCTTCCATCAAAAGAAGAAATCAAACAACCAGTCTTCAGCTTAAATAGAGACAGTGAAGAGGTCCAGATGGATTCACAGGCGCTATCTATCAAACCTGTTGGGAAATCATAGGAGAAGACATACAAAACATGGTCACAGCTTTCTTCTCAGGAAGACAACTGCCCAAAAGCATAACACACACAAATCTAGTCCTTATACCAAAGAAGAAGGAGGTAGAGACATTCTCTGATCTGCGACCAATAAGCCTTAGTAACTTCATCAATAAAATCTTCTCGAGAATCATACATGAAAGGATGTTGGTTATTCTACCATCTCTAATCTCCCATGAACAAGCTGGTTCTATGAAGGGCAGAACAATAGTAGAAAATGTCCTACTTGCGCAGGAAATCATTACTGACATTGGAAAAAGAATAAAAGCAGGTCCAAACGTGGTGATTAAGCTGGATATGACCAAGGCATTTGACAGAATATCTTAGTTATATATAAGCAAAGTTCTCAGGAAAATGGGTTTCAATGAAACCTTCATCGCCATGATCCTTGACATTGTGGGCAACAACTGGTATTCAGTCCTCATCAATGGCCAACCTCATGGATTTTTCAAGTCAACAAGGGGCGTCAAACAAGGAGACCCCATATCACCCAGAATATTCATCATTGCTGCTGAAGCACTCTCAAAGGGGCTAAATGCACTCCATCAAAACCCTTGCTTCAAAAGCTTTGGAATGCCAAGGAGAAGTCCAAGAATCAATCATCTATCCTATGCAGATGACATGATCATTTTCACATCATCAGAGGCTAATTCACTACAACTGGTAATGGCAACACTGAAAGCATATGAAGCAGCTTCAGGTCAGCTAATTAACAGAAACAAGTCTGCTATCTACATGCATCACTCAGCTAGCTTAAAGGCAGTAACAAGAACAAAAAGAATCACAGGAATTGGGAGACAGAACTTCCCTTTCACCTATCTTGGCTGGCCCATTTTCTACTCTCAAGGAAAAGAATCATATACTACCAAGACATAGTGAACAAGATACAGGACAGATTGCAATCCTAGAGAGGAAAACTACTCTCCATAGCAGGCAGAACCATCTTGATCAAACATGTTTTGCAAAGTATGCCGGTGTATCTACTATCAGCGGTGAATCCCCCCAAACAAGTAATAAACAACATACAGAAGCTTTTTGCACAATTCTTCTGGAGTAGCACAATAGGAGGCACCAGCAGAGACTGGTCATCCTGGAACAATCTATGTCTACCCCAGGAGGAAGGAGGTGCAGGATTCAGATCTCTTCATGATATATCAAAGGCCCTCTTTTACAAACTGTGGTGGAATTTTAGAACCAAGCCAAGTCTCTGGAGTGCATTCATCACAAAAAAAATTTTCAAGAAACACAATGCAGTAACTGTTCCATGGAAGAGAGGATCACAAGTCTGGAAGAAAATGATAGAATGCAGAGAGATCATTGAACATCAAATTTCCTAGAAACTCAGAATGGGATCCTCACTCTTCTGGTATGACAACTGGACTAGACAAGGAGCACTATACTTCCTAGTACCAACAAACTCTCCAATTGATGAAACTCTCCACAATGTGAACAACACCCTACAGAATGGAAGCTGGAACATGTAGCAACTATCAGAACACTTGCCACAAGAAATGGTGGAGCACATAATCACCTCAACAAAACCTCCAAGAATGGAAGACACTCTGGACACTCCATACTGGATGCTTCAAGAACAAGGTCAATTCACAGTCAAAACTGCATGGGGATACCTCAGGAAAAGAGAAGATCCTAGAAGAGCATATGAGATGATTTGGGTAAAGGGACTCCCTTTCAAAATTGCTTTCCTCATGTGGAGAGTCTGGAGGGCAAAACAGTCTACTGGGAATTTCCTTTGCCGGGATGGATAAAGATCAATACAGATGGAGCATCAAAAGGAAACCCAGGAAGAAGTTCAATAGGTTTTTGTGTGAGAAATGAAACAGGGGAATTACTATATGCACTTGGCACAGAATGCATGGAGGGAACAAACACAGTGGCAGAAACAACAGCCATTCAAGAGGCCTTAAGATTTTGCAGCGCACAATGCTACTCAAATGTATGTCTACAAACGGATTCCATGCTTCTAAACAATATCATCAACGGAATATGGAAGCCACCCTGGTGCATAGCGGGCCAAATTGAGGAAATCCTCCAACTTAAAGATTCTCTGGTTCTAATGGTATCACACACGTATAGGGAAGGAAACAAGCTGGCGGACCACCTTGCGAACTATGCACTTGACTTTGGAAGAATAGAATGTCACCACTTCAGTCAACTCGACTCAGCAGGCAGGAAAATCCTAAATGCAGACAAAAAGCAATGTCCATACATAAGAGTGAAACTAGCCAAATGAAAAACTGCGCACTACATCAGAGCCCAACAAGACATGAATCCTGCAAACTAGTGCAAAGTAAACAAAATGGCAGGAAAAAGCATAGCAATAAATTACTGATCATCCTAACCACTAATCAGCTTTTCTCATGTGCAGGACACTGGACATCCCATATCAGCAGGGAAAATGCTGGAGGAAACAAAGTAGAGCAAAGAATGCAAATAACAAGGATCAGCAGCCAGGGACAGTTTGCAGCATCAAGGAAGTGATACATGGATCAACAAACAGCACACACACTGCTCGACAATACCAACCACATTGGCAGGGATCAACAGTAACTGAACACATCAAGGAAGCCAAAACTAGCAGAAGAAGCAACAATTCCAGCTGTAGTAACATGTTTCAGCAACAGGGCAACAGCAACAGCAGAAAAACAAAACATGGCAAGGCAGACTCAATGCAACAATGGAACAAAGTGCACCAGCAGCAAAATAGCACAAACATGCAGCAACTTTACTGGCAGTTTGTTGACAGAAGACAGACCAGAATAGCAGGACATACAGCAGAAAAACACTGCAAAACAAAGTGCTACACCAGATACAGAAAGGGATGTATAACAGACATAGCACAAGGACACAACAACTCAAGCTGCAACACCCCCATCACCCCTGTTCCTCTCTTTTGCAGGACTACCGGTACACACAGTTGCAGAAAAGCTATGCCTTAACTTTAGGCACACCTGAAGTAGAAACAGTAAGGAGGAAAAGGAGACAAACAGACAGGCAAATCAGGCAGTCATTAGGCCCCAAAGCAACAAAACAACCATACAATGCAAAGGTCATCCAGCTCAATAACAAATGCAGTGGAATCAGAAACAAGGAGCATCAATGCAGCAATCTCAGTAATAACTTCAGCAAATTCAGCAGCAGCAGAACACAAAGGAGACTTAAACATCAGCAATGGACAGAAACAATGCAGCAATCTCTATCTATCAGCACTAGATGCAACTGCACATATAGGAACAGGTTATTGGCGCAATTGAGTTGTGTGGTATTAGCACTACTAGTGCTTAATCTAACTTAATTGCATCAATCACCATGTTCCTATAACAACAATTTTTTACTTTGGAACGTCAAACTCCTCAAACACAAACACCACACCAATTCAGGCACCTTTCTCTGGATTATCATTCGACTGATCAAATATGGCAGCAACAGAAGCAGCAGAATCATCAGTTTAATCAGCAAAGACAGCAGCAATGCAAATAATAGAACTTCCAAAATCAACCTCACAGTCAGCACAAGAGTCAATAACAAAATTGACACTCAATCTTCTAGCCATACTTTCATCAAGCAACTCAGTCATCTCAGCACAAATGTAGCAGGCAGTCCAAGCAGTGCACTCACCACCTTCACAGCTAACAGACCATACACCAGCAGACAACACAAACACATCACAAGCAACAGAAGAAGCAGCAAAACAGCAGCACCAACACAGTCAACATCAACTTTAACAAGGATCACATCAGCAAAGGAAATTAGAAACATCACAGCTCACAAAAACACTCTCAATGTAATTGCAGAAGCAGCAGCATCCAGCAGACACACCAATCACAAAACAATATGTAACAACAGAAACTCAAGCACCAAAATCAAAACCATAAACCAGCAGCAGCAGGAGGAAGAACACAAGCACAATACACCAAATCATCACAAGCACAAAAGAAGCACAAGGAGCAGACATCACAAGCAACAGACCTTCCCACACCAGCCCCCTTGCAGCAAAA